>JANHFT010004304.1:41933-59669 GCA_032467955.1 Pseudoxenodon macrops | reverse complement strand
AATAAAAGTAAGTAATGGCCTGAACAAATACAGCCAAGAAAGCATGCTAAATGGCAGTTCAGATTGGCAGGAGCTTTAGTGATCTGTGCCAAGAAAACTTCTTTGTAGTGGAAGGAAATTACATCCTGAGCATCTCATCTGGACATAGATTGTCATAGAATGCGCTGGCTCCATTCATTTCACCAAGGAAGGATCATTTTACCTGAAGGAACTCAGCGCTGACAATGTTAGCAAATTCTTTCCTCTATAACTTAAAATATATCATCTGGAACATAGTTGAGCTATGTTGTTAAAAAAAAAACGATGGAGGAATGACACACACAATATGCTCCTAAAAATAGAAAGTGCCTTCTACCAAGGACAAATCATTGATCCATCTAACTCAGCACAGACTACATTGATTGACAGCAGTGCCCCTTCCTTGCCTGGAGATACTGACAATATCAGCATGCAAAGGAAGTACAGATCCATTATTGTGAGAAGCTACAGAATGCAATCACATTTATTTGAATGTCTCCCTTTCTCTCCCTTTTGTTGTATTTCTTCCCCTTCTTTTTTCTTGGACACAGCTTTTATTTGTAGCAAAGAGCCATACGGACTAATTATGCTACACAAAGAAAACAAGGTTGGAGGTGGGCTAGCAAGAGATGAGCCAGGAGCCAGAAGCTTTAGATGAAGCTGGGGATCCTGAGTGAATTGAAGAAAATCAGAGGACAGCCAAAGGATCCAGGAGGAACTCAGAAACCAAAAACAAGGACTTAATGATCAACTTCATTGAATGGGATCAGTCCAGGTTCTGAGACTATTGTTGTATAGGGTTAATATTCAACATTTCAGTCCATACACACAAATGAAAAATATAATAATTCAACCTTCGGTACCTTACGATAAACTATATTCAATGCTGCCAACAAGCCTGTATTATATCTGCATGTAATCTTTTTTTTACCACTGACATGAGGAATGGGACAAACTAGCATTCTAGGGTTGAGTGCTCTGTTTCTCTTACTTCATGGCTTCCAAAGATTCCTTTAAGCATAGTAACCATAGTTGCCCCATTTCTCAGAACAGAACTTCTACCTGGCAGTGTAAGCTGTTTGTCTCCCCACTAACACAAGCTGGAAATGAAGTCATCTTTTAAAAGAAAAATAAAGGCTTTCTTCCCCCATTTATATTATATTCTTCTCCTTTCATTAAGTATGGACTTTGAGGTCATGTTTCTTTTTTTAATTTATGGGAGCAAATAATATCCAGTAATCAGAGAATGTTATAGTTGGAAGGGACTTTGGAGACCATCTATTCCAGTTCACTGCAGTTCTTTGCTCTTTATAAGCATCAACCAGGGGTGGGCTGGCAGTTTGCTGCCTCCTGTGCTGCGTGGGTGCATGCATGCGCAGTAGAAAAAAGCCCTGAATTTTTTTTAAAGGCCAAAAACAAGATGGCGATGCATGCGCAGTGGCAGAAACTGGGCTTCAGTGCATGTGCAGAAGAAAAAAAAATTTGTTCCAAAAATTAAAAACAAAACAAAACATGGCGGCGCCCATGGAGCAGCAGAACCGGCTCCGTGACATCACCAGTGGCCTACTACCTACTCGGTAAAACTGGTCCAAACCGGTAGGAACCCATCTCTGAGGTAAATTCACTCAACAAATGTTTCACTTAGCAAGAGAAATTTCAGGCTCATTTGTGTCCGTAAGTCAAGGAGTACTTGCCACTAAAAAAAGGGTAACAGTTTAAAGGACAACTTCCTAAAACAGATTTCCCCCTCTAATAGATTTTAGCAAATCTGCCATGGGATCTGTGCACTTACAGAAGCTATGAATCCTGTGCTATTGAGGTCATGAGCAGCTCCTCCAGCTTTGCATATTTCTCAGTTAGTTTTTTTTTCTCCCCCCTTGATTTCTCAGCTTCCCTCCCTACTTGTTGGTTTAGTCATCCTCTGGCATGAATAAAAAAGTAGCTCTTTTATGATCTGTATGCTAGCCCCAGAAAAAGATCAAGAAACGTTTGATAGGATTCTGAGTTGAACAAATATGTAATTTATTATGAATGCAAATCCTTTCATAACTAATCAAGGAGCTGCATTTTCTATTACCATATTTACCTGAAAAAGAAGATAAGGATTTTTCCCGCAAGTAATTACCTGTGAATTACAGGGAGGATTGTCTTACGTTTGCTCATAAGAATGGGAGACTGTTGACAACAAAGTCTTGAGCAACAGAGGCAGATGACTGCAGATACTACCGCAAAAAGAGATTATTTAAAGTTTCACCTGTTGATTGATCCCTCTTGGAATACGGGTAGTCCTCGAGTTATGACCACAATTGGGGCCAGAATTTTCATTTCAAGCAGGGAAGCTGTTAAGTGAGCCACCACCTGATTTTAAGGCCTTTTTTGAATGTTAAGCAAATCCCTGCACTTGTTAAGTGAATCATGCAGTCATTAAGTGAATCCGCTTCTCCCATTGAGTGTTCCTTTTCAGAAACAGATGGGAAGGTCGCAAATAGAAATCATGTGACCCCGGGATGCTGTAACGATTGTAAGTGCGAGGATAAGTGATAAGTCACTTTTTTTATAGTGTTTTGCAACATGGAATGGTCGCTACATGCCAGTTTCCAAGCGCCCAGGTTTTGATCACATGACTGTGGAGATGTTGCAACATAAGTGCAAGGGCCAGTTGTAAGTCATCTTTTTTTTTTAGTGCTGTTGTAAATATCAAATGGTTGCTAAAAGACTAGTAAATTGAGGCCTACTTGTAATTGTATAGGTATCTTTTTTTTTTTCCCCCTACCTTCCAACCTCTCACCTTAAATTTATCTCCATCCAGTTTTCTCAATCTTATCCAAGAACCAGCTAGGCCAGGGATGTCAAACTTGCAGTATCATGTTGTCGTCATATGACGTATCACAACTTTTTTCCCTTTGCTAAAATGGGGGTTGGGGTGGCCAGCATATGACGCATCATGTGACCCACAAGGCGCGAGTTTGACATCCGTGAGCTAGGCTTTCTATTTATTATATCTTCATTCTGTTTTGTCTTTTTGTGAAATCTGCTGGAGGCAGGGAGGGGAATGTGTATAGGAGTATAACTCTATGTTATATGTGTGGGAATGTTTTGTTTGTGGAAGACGTGGGAGACAATTAAGTGTTTAGAATGCAGTACTGCAGGCTACTCCTGCTGACTGCTGGTTGATTTCAATTTGGCAGTTCGAATCTTACTAGGCTCAAGGTTGACTCAGCCTTCCATCCTTCTGAGGTGGGTAAAATGAGGACCCAGATTGTTGGGGGGAATATGTTGACTCTGTAAACCGCTTAGAGAGGGCTGTAAAAAGCCCTGTGAAGCAGTATATAAGTGCTATTGCTACCTTATTTTGGAGGAAATGAATTTTTATGGGTATTATTCATATCAGTTTACTCTTCTGTTCTACTTTTGCTTTGTTTGAAATGTGGCTTCTGGAGGCATCTATATTCAAGTTTGACACATACATATATTTATTGAGGGAGGAAAATTTGCAGGGCTAGAAACCTGGTCTTACAGTTTTCACAAACAGTGACTTGCTTAGCTTAATAATATGCTTAATAAACATGCTTATTTTGTAAGTGGGCAATAAACCTGGACAATTAGTAGACAAACTATTAGACACAATGTGTTTTGGTTGTTTTGAGTTTAGCAAAATGAGTAATCCAGCTTTTGTGGTATGTAAACAATGGTTTATTACTTAGTTTGGTGTATCAAAACAACATTGTTTTCCTCATTTTCCTCATAACCCCGTCACTTTATTTTTTTATAATGTCTTTCTTCTTGGCGGAGCCTAGAATAGTACACCATCAATCAAACAAACAAACCATCTAATCTGTAAGAAGATAATAAAAACAATAAAATAAATATTCAAAATAAAATTCTTCAAAATGATGTCTGGCCTTAGAATAGCTATGGTATAAATACCTGGATGGACATGCATGATTTACATCAGGCACATCCAAGCTGCAGGATGCATGCAGCCCTGAAAAACTAGTAATGCAGTCCCAGAAGATTGTAATGTTTTAACATTATGATGTGATTTAGATGCATTAAACTCTCCCTTTTATGATCCTGTAATCTGTTAATTCATGGTAGAGTCAGGTGACTGAGCATTTACTGACCGGATGCCCTTCCTGATGCCATGGAGAGTTCACAGCAGATATTTTTTCTTTGCATCCTGATAGACAAACATCTGCCAATACCTAGGATTATACTCTCAACCTTCTGAGTGGTCTTCACCATTAGGTTTCCATGCCACTCTTATATCATTTATATACAGTAACTATATTATATATACTTTATATATATATTGAGTGAAGATAATTCCTCTTCACTCAATGAAAGCTAGGCAAGCTAAAAGGTTGGATAACCATGATTTACATTGCTGTTAAAATTAAACAATGTGAGAGATCTAACCATTTGTTCCTCAAGATCCAATTCAGGAGTGAGTTCTACTTACCTTCCCTACCGGTTTGGGTTGCACCAGAAGTGGGCATTTTGCACGCATCCCCATCGCTCCCAGTTTAAAATCATCTACACATGCGCAGGAGGCTTTGCGCAGGAGGCTTTGCACATGTGCAGGGGATTACGTTTTATTAAATTTTGCTCCGGTGGATGGATTTCAAGCCAGACGACTGGTTCAGGGGCGTGTCCAGCCAGCCGGTTTGGCGAGAAGGGGGAAATTCCCACTACTGGTTCTAGCAAACTGGTCCAAACCTCTGATCCAGTTCCATAATTTGTATGCCACTACAGAAAAATATAATTTAATATAATATAACTAAACTCCTACCTAATCCACAGGTAGATCTTACCTAAGAAAGCCATGGTTTAAAACTTGATTGAACTTGGGACTGACTTTTTGCAGGATTTAATGACAGTAAAGGGGGGAAAAGTAAGTCTAAATCCATGTTTTACTTGCGGCCATTCTCTTCTTTTAAACCTCCGTATTAAAATGCAATCTAGCCTTCTCCAAACTTTTAAATTTTTAAAATTCTAATCAGATCACTGTAATATGAAAACAACAAAGTGAATTTATATTTTTATTTTACTTTTCTAGTAGAAAGGGAAGCTGAGAAGTAATTATTTATCAAAGACCATCTAATGAAGTTCAGGGTGGTGTCATGGTTTTTAAAAAAAAGTGATTTATTACAACCACTGGGTGCTGATGAGATATGGGGGAAAAATCTAAATTATAAATTCATGTTATAATTATGATATCAGCTTTTGGCATACTATAAGAATTATGTTATTATTAACTGCAGAGATAACATTGAGGAAGGAAAGTATGAACCATTAAATAACCATCAACTTAGTGTTAGGAAAGGGGAGAGTATAAGACAGAAACTCAAGATAATCTCTCCTTCATTTTCTTTGCTATAAGAGTGGCACAGAGGGAAATTCTGTTAGCCTTTCTTGCTATTCCCCAATACAATAAGATATTTCTTGAATAATTTGTTTCTTGATTTTAGGTTATAACAATCTCTCTTTTTCTCCCTCTCTCCCTCTCCCCTCCCTTTCCCTTTCCGTCTAGGGCAGGGGTCTCCAAATTTGGCAACTTTAAGACTTGTGGATTTCAACTCCCAGAATTCTCCAGCATAGCTGTAGTCCACAAGTCTTAAACTTGCCAAATTTGAAGATGTCTGCTCTAGGGCCTAGGCCCGGTGTGTCAAAATGGTGGCCCACAGGCTGGATGTGTTGCGATCAGGCCATGTCCACCCCAGCTCCGTGAAGGCAAAAGATGTTGTGATATGTCACATGACATCAACATGACATGGAGAGTTTGACACCTGAGGCCTAGGCTATAATTTCAAGTATCTGATCCCTGTACGGTTTCTGAGGGAAGTTCATGATGGGCTCAGCTACTTCAGCTATCTAGGGCATCAGATCTGCAGCTTGGAAAAACTACTAGACTGAGCTATTTGCACCGCTACTAAATTATTTATGCACTGAGTGCTCTAATTTCAAGATGCGAATGGAAATTCATTCAAAAACTTCCATAAGAGATGGCTTTTGAAGTGCTCAGAAAATTTATTTCTGGAAATGTTTCATTAAAGCAGAGTGGGATGTTAACTTATTAACTAATAATGTAAATATTATAGATCCCTTTGAATAACGGAGGGGGGGGGAAATCTCCTTTTTCTTTCAACTGATCACTACACAGTTAATTCACTTTTCTGGCTTCTATCCAAACATAATGGCAGTTTTATTCTCTTTTCATCGCTATACTATCTGTCAGCATAGTTAAAAGGCTTCTCCATGAGCTGTTGCTTTGTCCTATCACCTATCACTAGCAATACATATGCCCAGCCTGTTGGGCTCTCTCATGTTTTTATTTATACTCCCCTAGTGAAAGTGTTAACAATATGTGATTTGTCATCCTTGATTCTCCAATGCAGTTAATAAACCCAACTGTACAATGTACCTAAAAGATTAAGGAATGTACAATAAGGCCAAACCTATGAGAAGTCTTTTTGGAGAACAACACAAACACTTGGCAGATACGGTATACAACTGCACAATATGCAAGTGCACCATAACTTGGAAAATATGCAAATACAACTACTAGGCTACAATCTGAGACCCTTGGTGGTCTCTGAGTGATCATCATCATCATCATTTGTTGAGCACTTATGATGTTATCTAGTTGGATAATGAAAAATCTGCAAGAAAATCACCAAGGACCCTACAGTTTAAGCTTCAGGTACAAAGATTCTCTCTTTTTTTGGTGTGGTACTGTATGTGATGTGGTACCGTTTCTTGTTTATTTTCATCATTTTATATCTGGTTTCCCCCCCAGGAGATAGAATAAGAAAATAGATTAAAAGAATGGCTTGAAACTGGAGGGTAAGGACTCCAGATAGAACCACTCAGTTCTAATGGATTACTTTAAAAACGACTTAGTAGTGACTACTGGAATGACATTCAGAAGAACAAAAAAAGCATCTTTGAAAGGCATCATTAATTCAAGTATCTGGACTCTGTACATAAAATCTTTAAAGACAAGAATAAATGGAAAATAATTGACTATGAGTTTTTAACGTCAGCTTACCTAACTCATACCTACTTGTATGCCAAACCCCACTCTGCCATTCTATATTAACAAATGTATAATAGCTTCCTTAATGGGGAAAAGCACAAAATTATTCAAACTAGGGAAAGAGCATTTGAGGAGATATGTGCGCAAATACTTGGGAAAATGGGCTAAAATTAAATCACTGGGCAGGAGATTGAGAATCACAGTCCAGAGGGAAGCCAGATTAATTTAACAACCATATTACTAACGTAACAAATGTAGCGATTCACTTAACAACTGTGGCAAGCAATGATGTAAAATGGGGCAAAACTCACTTAACAACTCCCTTTCTTAACATTGGAAAATTTGGGCTCAGTTACGGTCATAAATTGAGGACTACCTGCATTCTCCCAGAAGGGTTAGCAAAAACGAGAAGGCCATCTCAATTGCCCAGAAAAAGCAACCAGGTGCCTGTAATCAAATAGCAGTAATACAGGAAGATGCTAGAGGTGCATGATCTCTTTAGTGACAATGGCAACGGCATCAATTCAGGAGAAGACAATGGTGAAGATAAACCACCCCTGTTTTCTGTTTACAAAGAAAACCAGATACTGTAGAAAGAAAACATACAATAATAGGGGAAAAGGGGAGAGGGAGAGAAGGAGGAGTGGTAGGAGGAAAGGGAGGAGGAGAGAGGAAGGAAGTAGGGAAGGAAAGTTAGAGGGACTGCAAACACCTGGAAGGTGGATGGTATGAAAGAAACCTTGAACTTAAAATGTATAAGAAGATTGGAAGTGTAAAGGGAGAAAAAGTATTAATGTGAAATGTCTGAAATATTATATGTAAAGATAAAATATGTAATAATATGTATGGAACAATAACATTTACAACTTTAAAAAAAACATACAATAATAGAGGATTTGGTGCCGAATGATGGATTCCTCAGATCGAGTGGCATTCATCCAGCTACTGAGGAAATGCTGAGAATATTTCGAGGTATGCATGGTGTTTTTCACATGACTAGATTAAAGCCTTGAGGATGTCTAGTTGCTGACGTTGCCATGCAGGAAAAGAAAATCCATAGATGCAAAGAAAGAATCACAGTGGGAACGTGAAATGTAAGAAGCATGAACACAGGGAAACTCAACCCAGTGAAAGATGAAATGAGACAACTACAAATTGACATCTTAGGCATCAGGAACTGGGATTGGACACCATTTGCTATTCAAGACATGGAAAACAAAAAAGAAATGGTGTCGCTTTTATAGTTAGGAGAGGTACAGGAAAAACAGTACAATGGCTACAATGAAACCAATGACCAAAGCATATCAATTAAACCTAATCAGCAAACTCTTTAATATGATGATCATCAAGTTGTTGCTTCTTCTGATGCAGGAAAAGAGGAGGCTGGTGAGTTTTGTATGAAGTTCTACTTAAAACCCACAGAACAAGATGTCCTGGAAAGCAGCTGGATTGAAAGAAGATGAATGTGGCTTTAAAACTGGAGGAAGAAACATCAATACCCTACCTATGGTGATGACACTATTTTGATGCTAAAATTAAAATGATCTGTAAGCTCTAATAATTAAAGCCAAGGAGTGCAGTGAAAAATAAATACAGTTTAACAGAACAAAAATTAGCAACCAATGTTAGAATTGACAAAGAAGATATCAAAGTGGTACATAGGTTCTGCTTTTTAGGATCGCCCATCAATGAACAGTTCAAGGAATATGTTGGGCTGGAGCACTTAGTAGCAATGAAGACCTTTAAAAAGATATTGAGATCCTTGGATGTGTCCCTGAAATGTGCACAAAGTGGTTTTCCCTGTGATTTTCCATGCAACTAAAAGTTGGATTTGAAGAAGCAGGTTTGTAAGAATATCGACACTTTTGAATTTTGATGTTGGAGAAGATTCTGGAGAATATCATAGATAGCCAAGAACACAGGCAAATGGATTATCGAAAAAATCAGGTCAAAGTGACTGAGACTGAATGATGAAACTTCAATTCTCCTACTTTGGATACATTATGTAAAATTGGACACTGTAAAAACTTAACTCTCTTGAGAAATCAATAATCCTAGGAAAAAAGGAATGCAAGAGAAGAGGAAGATAACCAGCAACAATATAGATGGACTCAATTACTGCAGCAATGGATGCACCATTGGAAGACTTGAAGGACCAGGTTAGGGACAGATTGTCATGGAGCAGATCTATCTATGTGATTGCTTAAGAGTTGACATTGCTCTGATGACACATCAATCAATCAATCAATCAATCAATCAATCAAGACTTTTAATTTGTTCAATCATATCTAATACTCCCTAGCTTAATTCAACTCTTCCACCCAATGTTATACAAAGATAGATTTCATTATGTTTCTGGCCTGTTACATTGCTATGTTGTGATGTGTCATAATTGTGTCTGAAAATCTAATTCAAATACTATAGGTGTCTTCTAACCTTATTCAGCTGATTTTTTTCTATACTCTCTCCTTATTTGTTCATTTCTGACTTTTTTCCCCTTAGGTTTCTTCTTAATTCTCTCATGTCTTTGAGCCACTTCTATACTTGTACACCCCACATTTCTGTTAGCCTACAGCCTATTTCTTCTAATTCCACATTTCCATGACTGGTGTAATGTCTCAGTAAGATTTAAGCAACTGATCTAAAGGTACAGGTAAAAGTTTCTCCTGTCCAGTCATGTCCAACTCTAGAGGATGGTATTCATCTCTGTTTCTTACCTGAGAGAACCAGTGTTGTCCAAAGACATATCCTTGGTCATGTAGCCAGTTACTATATGCCGAGGTGCACAGAATGCTGTTACCTTCCCACCAAAGTGGTACCTATTAATCTACTTGCATTTGCATGTTTTCAAACTGCTAGGCGGGCAGGACAACCCGGAACCCAATTGATCTCCAGTTATTAATAATAATTCAGCTACTCTGGATTTTTCCACCTATGGTACCACTTCTCATAACAGAGAGGTACCTTAAGGTACACACTAAGAATTACATTCAGGAAAGGAAACCATTTCAACATGCATTTTGCAAGGAGTGAGATAGCTGTTAATAAATTGAAAATACCTCCTTTAGATCCAATCTAATTTTGATTATTTTTGTGGTCTTTGGCTGGGCAATCAGCACACAGTACATGCCGTGGTAATCAAGAGCTGCATGTATCATTAGCAGGCGTCAGCAATAAATGAGCACAGAACCTTTAATTTTAAGTTAAAAGATAACACATTGATTAATACCCACTGGATGATTAGTCAAGTCAAGGTTTTAATGCACAATGGAGGAATTCATCCATTATCTGCTCAGCATAATTCTTCTCTCATCTTGGAGACTTTAAAAACAACCAAGGAAAATTACTGTCCCTCTGTAAAGGCTTTTGAATTTCATATGCATTTAATTAGATAACTGCCATCCCAAGGACAGAAACCATGACAAATAGTTGTTCTATTCAAATTAGAAGAATAGGCTGCTCAATGAACAATATTGATGTTCTTGCATACTCCATAATACAGGAGTTTGGCTAGTTATTCCTTTAATTTATTTAACCTCTTACCATTTCATGTGTTTTTAAAATGCAGGTTTGGTTTATGTGTGTGGGTATGTTATTTAGTTCCCTAAACAACAAGTTGTTATCAACTGCAATGCATAAAACATACATACATACATACATACATACATACATACACACACACACACACACACACACACACACACACTTTTCTATCCAAGTATAAGATATTTGAATTATTTGCACATAGTCATAGTCCTTCAATTGAAACTAGAAGATAAATATATAGCTCCTGGAACCAAGGAGACATATAATAAACAAGTTTCTTTGTTTCTTCCTGCCATTTAGAAAGTTTCATATTAAAGAATTTGGGAGAAAACTCATTATAAGCTCAGTAGCAAAAATAATTTACACAGCTCAAGTTGGCATAACTATAACAAACAAATGTTTATTATACAACCCAAACAATTGAATTTATGCCTTCATGAAGTCTTTCAGTTACTTTTCAGATTTCGGTTCTTCTTTTGTAAATGCCAAATCACTCTTTTTATTTTATTTTATTTATTTATTTGTACAAATTATTGACCACCCACCTTACCTTACCCATGTTACCTTACCACCTTAAGCCTCTGGGCAGCTTACAATCGTAAAAGATACTTCTCATCCAGGAAACTTCTTCAGTTCTGGCTGAATGGCAGGGAATGGAATGGGGGAAAAAAGCTAATTTCTTGGATGAGAAGCAAAACGTCTTCAAAGAAAAACCAGAAAGTACAGTTGCATCTTGAAAAAAGTACCTTTGGGACTACTTGGCAGTGACTTCTCATATTGTTATTGGTTCCTTGGACCTAACACCTAGAAGCTACTGCAGGTCACACAACAGAGGTGTTACATGGGCAACCTTGTGGCACCCCAAAAAGACCCCAAGCTTCCAACTCAGAGATGGGTTCTACTTACCTTCCTTACTGGTTCGGAGTTGCGCCAGAAGTGCGCATGCACGCGCTCATCACTTCCCGGTGAAAACCCTCTGCGCATGCGCAGAAGGCTTTGCACATGTGCAGAGGGCTGTTTTTCAGCCGATTTTCAGCCGGAGGACTGGTTTGGGGGCATGTACAGCCGGCTGTTGCTGCCGGTTTGGCGAGCAGGTTGAAATTCCCTCTACCGGTTCTAGGGAACCGGTCTGAGCCGGCAGGAACCCACTTCTGTTCCACCAGATCCCCTTAATCAGTTATCAGGTCCAGACTTTACAGGCAGGAAAAGTAAAGACTCCCTGAATCTACAACAAATTGTTGTTTGGTATTAAATCACCAGTTTTAATCTTCGCATAATGTTGATATTTCACGGCATGCATTGCAACACACAGCCAAGCTCTCTTTACAAGCAGTAGAAGAGATTCAAATCACATCCCACAGACTGACAGGATAGGAATTCTAAGCAATTGGTTTCCTACACATTGAGACAGTGACGCTCGATCAGGATTCAAGTAGGTCATAACATCTTCGTGGATCTCACCTGGGTGGGTGGTGATGTCTCCCTGAGGTAAGCTCGTCATTTTCAGCAACAGCCAGCAGAGAGCTTGTCATTGCATTCCCTCTTTGTCATAAGGCAGATTTAATTAACTCGTGGGCAACAGTGATAAATCTTAACCCCTGCGAAGATCTTCAAATAGGATCCCACTTGAATTAACAGGGAATAAACCTAAGAATGTATTCAATCCCTCCTGATAATATTTAGCCAAATTAATG
Organism: Pseudoxenodon macrops; assembly: GCA_032467955.1. Classification (NCBI taxonomy): domain Eukaryota; kingdom Metazoa; phylum Chordata; class Lepidosauria; order Squamata; family Pseudoxenodontidae; genus Pseudoxenodon; species Pseudoxenodon macrops. The sequence goes on along the minus strand of JANHFT010004304.1, from coordinate 47,372 downwards.
AGCTTTCCAGATCCATGTACTAAATTTAGTCTTTGCCAAGAGCTTTTTACTATCAGTTCTGTGGGTGTGGCTTGGTGGGTGTAGCAAGGAAGGATACTGTAAAATCTCCATTCCCTCCCCACTGCAGGGGAAGGTTACTGAAAAATCCCCATTTCCTTCTGATCAGTTGGGACTCGGGAGGCAGAGAATAGATGGGGGCGGGGCCAGTCAGAGGTGGTATTTACTGGTTGTCCGAAATACTCAAAATTTCTGCTGGAACCCATCTCTGCTTCACAGCCTAGCAACCCACATCTACCTGAGATCCCCAAAATTATATTTTATTAAGCTAACAATGAGGAAAATTATTAAATGTGTGACTGATGAGTAACCAAGTTAACAAAGATTAATTGTGCGAACGTGAAATAATGACATCAAAAGTCAGTTTTGTTTCTGGCACCACCCACTAATTTGGGAATACAGTTCCCGATTCGCTCTTATTTTTCTAAGGACATTTTTATTTTTTTTGCATATAAAGCTTTTATAGTCTGGTTTGTGCAGAATGGTTAGCAATTGTTATTAAGGGTAACTAGAGATTATTTTAAGTTAAATGGCTTATTTTAATATTTGTTTTTTAATGGGTTTTTTTTTAACTTTTGTATTGTGTGTTTTTTATTATTGGCTGTGCACCGCCCTGAGTCTTTCGAGAGTAGGGCGGTATACAAATTTAATAAATAAATAAATAAATAAATAAATTACCTGGATAAATATGGAAATGTTGTTTAAAGTGACACTAGAATGTAGCATCGAGGCTGTGACGCACTTAGCTCCTTTCAAAGACTTACTAGGTTCAGAAACTGAATGGATGGTCTTAGTCAAGCCTCTATTTTTAGCTTCCCAATTGACATAAATAGCATGGACCAAACGTAAAGAGCTATCTTAAGTATTTGTAAGGCATTAAGTGAAATATTAGTGCTGATTTTATCAGTATCTTATTACAAAAGTATTCTACAGTGGAGCATTTCTGCTGACCATTCAAGATTCATTTGGCCCCTGGTGGCATCTGCTAGGGGTCTTAAGAACTTCACAATGTGCTCATCCTGTGGCACCAAAGTCCCAATCCTTTTACATTTGTACGTGACCTTTCATGTACATGTACAAAAAAGAACTTCCTTCCAACAAAGGTGCTTTTTTAAAGAAGCAATTGGACTTTCTTTGCTTTTTCCTTGAAGATGTTTTGCTTCTCATCGGAAAAGCTTCTTGAATTCTTACTGAATGGTAGGGGAATAGAAGTCATCTGGGCGTTAGCATTCTTTCTGGGAGTCGTGAGGCCACTTGGTTTATCTGTGCCCTTAGGGTCACCTGAATAGTGCATATGGGTGTGGAACCTTTTCCCCCCCTTCCATTCCCCATCATTCAGCCAAAACTGAAGAAAGGGTTTGGATGAGAAATGACACATCTTCAAGGAAAATCCTTTGGGACAACCATAACCTGGTTGATGGAGAATCTCTATAGACACTTTATGACATGACCATGAACACTATCTATTTCTATAAAAATATGTTTTATTGTACTGTGTTTCCCCCAAAATAAGACCCACCTCAAAAATATACCCTGGCCTGATTTTTTGGGGTGGGCCTAATATAAGCTCTACCCAGAAAATAACCCCAGGGGATGGGTGTGGCCAGCAAAAGAGGTGGTGAGCACACAGGGGCCGATGGTGTCCAGCAGAGCTGCATCCCACCAACCTCTTGGTGCAACGCAGATAAATCAGAGCGCTGAGATAAAAGCGGGGGGAGACAGGTGATCCAGATGTGCTGTGCAGCTGCCTAGCTCACATGAGGCTCGCAGGAGGCTTGCACGGTGGCACCGGCAGGAGGAGGAGGCAGAGGTATGGGGGGGAGGCAGGCAAAAAGTGTATCTGCCTTGGGAAGCCCTGTAAGCCGTTGCGGCTACGGGCAAGGAGATGGTGGGAGGAGGCGGGCGGGCGGCTGCAAAATAAGACATAATCAGTCTTTTGGTCCAAAAGAATTAAAATAAGACCCAGTCTTATTTTCAGGAAAATACGCTATTATTATAAAACATACTTACACTACATAATATGGATCTGGAAATATTGTCATAAGATGTTGTATTATTTTGATATAGTCATATTTATATAGTATTGACCAGAGATTATTGAAACTCTAATTTTTATATAACTTACACCTTTAAAGATAGGGAAAAAAAGGTATTATATCAGTGTTAACTCTGATTTTGAAATGTTGAAGTTAATAAACATAAGATTGGCTTAGATGTTACGCCTAAAGCTGAATATAACATTCATAAACAACTGTACCCAACTGTTTATTGTACAATGAAGGCTTCTGTCTTAAGCTGATTTTTAACAAAGTCTCCACTGTTATTATTGTTTCTGCATGTTGAGAAAAAGAGAAAAGAAACAAAGCCAAAATAGGTAACAACTAAAAGAAAAATAGAAGGGGAGGAAAAGGGCTGTTGGTTTCTAACTTCCTCCTCTTTGTGCTTGTGCTAATTTGCAATGATTATAAACACTTAGGCCCCCTTGGAAGCCAAATTGTAAATGTTTATATCTGCCATGCTGTGTGATATCTTTTATGTATTCTTGCTTAAACTTGGTTCAACTTCTGCTGGGGCTATATAGAGTTAATTTTGCCATTGCTGCCATATTTTCCAAGTTTAAGTTCCAATCGGATATTCTCAGAATTGTATCTTTCTTTCAGTGTTGTTGGGCAAAATTTGCTCTCACTTTTGTGAGCATGTATATATCAATAAGTCAACACCCTCGCCCTTCCCCCTGCTGTTGACTCAAGCATTTCTCTGATTCAATTGACCGCTTCACCATCAGTAGTCATCCTTATCAATAGATGAATTTTATTCTTGTACTTTTCATTATAGCGATTGCATTATTATTGACTTTGCCACAATTTATTATGCAAAGATGCTGGTCAATTCTCTGACTGGATCATTTTCTGGGTTTTTTTCCTCCCCTCACCCTTTTCTCCACAATCATTCAGTTACAGTCAGAATAAGGGCCACGGACTCGAAACCTTGAAGACATACAACAACAATGGAGCCCAAAATGTATGTTACTAAGTGAGACAGTTGTTAAGTGAAGTTAAGTGAATTCTGCCCCAATTTATAACCTTTCTTGTCACAGTTGTTAAGTGAATCACCAAAGCTGTTAAATTAGTTTACATGGTTATTGAGTGAATGTGGCTTCCCCATTGACTTTGCTTGTCAGAAGGTCGCACAAGTGAATCATACGACCCCAGGACACTGCAACCGTCATAAATATGAACCAGTTGCCATGAGGATGCTGCACTGGTCATGGGTACGAAAAATGGTCATAAGTCATTTTTTTAAAGTGCCGTTGTAACTTTGAGCGTTGGAAATGAACCATTGTAAATCAAGAACGATCTGTACATATGTTCCCTATTAAGGAAAATGGTCAGAAATTTGTTTTTAAAACATAAATATTGGGAATCCCTGAGATTACAATTGTCTCCCTTTTGTTCATAAGTGGCTCCATTCCTGCAAAATAATGAATGATATATTAATGACCCGAATGTCAGAGTGTTTGCCGGTCGATTATGCTTTCTTGGCCAATTAAAATTTGAGCTCAAAACATTAAGTAGGAAAAAAAGTGAGTAGGATAAACATTCAAACTCAGAAACGCATACATTTAAAAACAGATTAAATAAAAAGACTAACTGGAGAAGTGGCATGCATTACTGTGAAAAACATCAGAGGGTTTTTTTCTTTATCTATCTGGAGAGATTCTCAGTCATCCAGGTCATGGTTGTCCCAAAGGTGCTTTTTCAAGAGGCAACTGGACTCTCTTCTTTTTTCTTTTGAAGACATTTCGCTTCTCATCCAAGAAGCTATTCCATTCCCCACTATCCTGTCAGAGCTGAAGATGCTTCTTGGATGAGAAACAAAACGTCTTCAAAGAAAAAACAAGAAAGTCCAGTTGCCTCCTGAAAAAGCACATTTGGGGCTTCTTTATCACTTCATCATACTCTATTCAAAGAGATAAGCAGAGGATGATGGGAAAAGGTGTACTTTCCATTTGGAACTTGATAAACCACAATAGTAATTGTTTTAGTATTAACAATACTATTTAGGCTAAGACACTGAGCTTGTCGATTAGAAGGTTGGCAGTTCAGTGGTTCGAATCCCTAGCACCACGTAACGGAGTGAGCTCCCATTACTTGTCGCAGCTTTTGCCAACTTGGCAGTTCGAGATCACTTAAAATATGCAAGTAGAAAAATAGGGACCGCTTTGGTGGGAAGGTAACAGCGCTCTGTGCACCTTCGGTGTTTAGTCATGCCGGCCACATGACCATGGAGACGTCTTTGGACAACACTGTCTCTTCAGCTTTGAAACAGAGATGGACACCGGAGACAGGCAATTTACAATGTAAGCATTATTTGCATATTGCCCCCAACAATCTGGCTCCTCATTTTACTGACCTTGGAAGGAGGGAAGGATCCCTGTCAGGATCATACTCCAGGCTATGGGCAGCGTTGGCCCCTAATACTGCATTTTAACCGCTGTGCCACCAGGGTTTTGTAGTTGGCATCATAGCTAAATTCCAAGGGCACTCCCATTGGTTTTAAAATAATATTGTATGTTAGATAAGCACTTGATGTTGGGTTCAACATCATATGAAACCAAGGTTTGTTAAACGATGTAGCCCACAAATAATATTAAGCCATGAGAGCCATAACCATAAACCTCAATGTTTGGGTTCGAATATGATGGTAGTGCAAAACTGGCATATGATAACTTCCTGTGTTGTGCAAACCCTACAAATAAACCAAACACAATTCATTCATTCATTCATTTATTCATTCATTCATTATTTATTTATTGTTTATTTGTTTGCTTATTTATTAGACTTGTATGATGGCCATCTCACCTAGAGGTGACTTTCACTAAACTGTGTGCCTAACTTAAATGTAACTAAAGTTAATCTCTTGCATATTAGACTGTTTTTGTTTTTGTTCTTTTTACTTTGCTTGAACTGAAGATGTTACTTAGTTCAGTAATGAAATGTCTGCAAGAAAACAACCAAGAGAGCACCAAAGACCCCATAGTTTCACCCCGAGTTACAAATTTCTTCTTCTTCTGGTTACTTTGCTTCTTTCACCTACAAAAATCTTCCCTTTTTATCTTTAAAAAAAATGTGATTATTATATTATAAATTCCTTGATGGGTTTTCTAGAATATCAAAGTTTTTGGGGACATTAGAACCATGGATCTTCCTTCAACGTAAAAACAAAATGTCATTAAATTAATATATTAATTTAAAAACTGATATATTTCCTAGCCTAGCAGGAATAAAACCACTCAAAAACCTTCTGCGTAATGAAGAAGAAGAAGAAGAAACCAGGGGTGAAATCTAAAAAATTTCCCTACCGGTTCTGTGGGTGTGGCTT
>JANHFT010004300.1:378165-392225 GCA_032467955.1 Pseudoxenodon macrops | reverse complement strand
ATAAGCACACTATCATGTCTACCGTCCCTTTCCTAATATTCCCTTTTATTCATATCCATTTCATGTATTTATAATCATGTTTATACTTATATCTGCTATCTAATACATGCTGGACGAATTTAAATAAATAAATAAAAATAGTTGTTGCTGATTATAGGGATGGTGCTCATCTCTGTTTCAATGGCCATTGAGTCAGCGCTGCCCAAAGATGTTTCTGTGGTCATGTGGCCATGAGATCATGAAACACTGCTTCCCACCAAAGTGCTGCCTATTTAGCTGCTCGCATTTGCATGTTTTTGAACTACTAAGTTGTCAGGAGCTAAGGCAAGGGCGGGAGCTCACCCCATTACATGATGCTCAGGTCTTGAACAAGGGCTGTAGGCTTTCCAGGTGACAAGCCCAGCATCACTGAGCCATTGTACCACCACCCCTCTCAAAAGTGGAAAGCTATTAATTAAAATCAGACCCATATTGCCACCATGATTTATTCACATTTTTTTCTATTAAAACTGAAGATTGGGTTGTTTGCATTTCTAAAGGCATATAGAAAGAATCCCTATAGACTCAGTGACGTAATTCACTTTTAGCATATAGAACGTCCCAACTTCAATAGAAAGCAGTCTCCATGAAAAATGACCCTAAATGATCATGAAGTAGCATTTTGTATAAAAATAGAGCATTAAACTAGATGGACCTGTGCCCTGACTTAGTGGAATGCCACTTTGATAACCATTACTAGTTTTGAGTAGCCCAGGAACAATCACACTTGTTGTATTAGCACTTGCACTAATGTGCTATTTCTCATACCTTTCACTTGCAAATCTAGTAACAGCTGCAGTGGCAAAGACCTAAACTCTTAACCTTCTATTTCTGGATGAGTGCAGTTCCATCCAAAGTCACCTGACTTTGTTTCTTTGGGGTTTTTCCCCCTATTTAAGTCATTTAACTTGATTGAAATGTGACACTGGGAAGTAAGAAAAAGAAATCAAAACCTACAAATCAAGCAAAAAGCAGCAGATATTACTAAAACCTAATAGTTTTAATTCAGCTTTCTCATTATCATACCATATTGTCAGGGTATAATTTTAGCTTGCTTTCCCTCAAGCAGCTCATCATGAATTATAAGCAATGTTCAAAGCTGCTATTTATTTCTTAGATTGAGATGGTAAAGAGCAGTAGAACCAGGTGTCATCAGCATATTGAAAGAGCCCTATTCCAAATATCTCATCTCTACCCATTAAGATATTCTGTCTGAAAGAAAGTATCATATTTAGAACAGGCAGTTTCCAAGGCTCCTCCCGGGAGTTTAGTACAACTCGCTACCAACAACTCACTGCCACTAACTTGCCACATGAAATCTCACTGCAGGACAACGCATTGCAGTGTGATATAACTGAGTGCAAGATAACCGTATTGCTATCTGCCACTGTTATCTGTGTTGAATTGTCCTGTGGTGATTTGGCTGTGTCGACTTGTCCTGCAGAGAACATTGAGTCGTCGCACATTGAATTGTCCCGTGGTGAGTTATCCCACATTGAATTGTCTCACAGTGAGTTGTCCCATGAAATGTTGGCCACAGCAAGTTGTCTCACCATCAGTTGGCCATGGTAAGTAGTCCCATTCTGCCTCCCGGTGACTCGCTCCAATAAATCTGGATGAATCTGTACAGCCACGTTTAGGCTAAATAATGAAAGTTGGAAATAACAAATATTCAAATGTTTCAACTTCCCTTCCTCAACGTCTTGATGGTGGCAGTGTTATACAATACAAACAAGTCATGTAAACATAATAGAGTCAGAAAAATAACTCCTCTTCATTATAACAACCGCTATAGAGTGGAGTCACAAATGATCCTTAAGAAGGGTTCTACACTTCTGGTCCCTCATGGACATTTAGAGAGAAATCAAGTTGATTGTGTGTGTTTTTAAACATTTATTTAACTGCACATATGTGCAGAGGCAAACACATTATAGCAGAATGAAACAGCTTGACAGCTATATCTACTCTCTAATATGTGGACAAATATGCTATTTCTAATAATCATACAGATTATTTCTTTTTATCTATTTTTATGTATATACTGAAAGTTGGCGATTCGGAAAATGATTGTTTTGATTATGAATCTAAAATGCAAAAGAAAAAAAAAGCCCCAAATTGATTGAGAACATAAAAACACTTGTACAAAAGAAATCAAGTTGATTGTTGACTCTAGCCTAAAGTAGTGAAAATTGATCTGTGTATATGGAGTTCTTCACTTTTATAGTACAATTCTCCACTCAAACAAGCATACTTGCAATCAATTATATCTATCAGCATATTTAAATGTGAATTTAAATATTATTTAAAAGCAGATTTACATTTAAAAAAAAAAGTTTAATATACTGGTAGAAACATATTTATGGACATATATATGTGAAAATAATATAAGTCAGCAAGAAAGACCGATTCTTTCAATGCTAGGCATTTCACCACAGATCTGATAACATGCATTATTTAAACTGAAAGGGAAATCTAATTTATGCGTTACTTGAGCTAGGAAATGTGCAGTGACATAAAAATTCTTTTGAACCTTCTAAATATATAAAGTCAGGAAAAGGCCATTCTGGAGCTCTGGAAAGTATAAAAAGATATGCCCAAAGAATGTTCAATTACACCAGTAATAAATTTTCATAGTGACTGATGAAATATTAATACCAGGGACAACAATGATTAATGTACTCCAATGGTGAAATATCACTGATGGACTATTATTGCTCCAATATTGTGGATGATGAATAACTTTTACAGATAGTAGACAGTAGGAGGTTCCTTTTATTAAAAAAAAATTCCTATGGACATTAGCATTTCAATTTAATTAAAATTATAGCCACTTAGGTTCTTTTAAGATTGATGGGTATGATGATCATAGCGAATAATATTACAAATGACTTCAACTGCAGCAAACAATGGGTTAGAAATAAATGTTATATTTGTCTACAAATATGATAAGAGAGTGACTGCTGCATTCAGGAAATGGGACCACATTCTTTCAGAGAATGTGAAGGGTGAGAAATGTTGTTCCTAGTAAGAGTAACATTTAGCAAGCTTGGCAGGAAAGGCAATCTGATGTTTCATTATCTTTTAAATGATTTTGTCATAGAGTCTAAAATATATTGTCAGCGCTTCTTGACAAATGCCATTAAATAGGACACCACACACATGAATTTGGAGATGCTTGCAAACGTTTTTGTTATGCTAAGTCACCCTTTCTCCCTATGGCGTATTAGCAGATCATCTGACCTTTCTATCCATCCAATTTTGAATGGCCCTGGGCGCTGAATACAGCTCCATTTGGACAGATCTCATCATCCAGGTTATAATTAGAAGGCCAATGTTTAATTATTATATTTATGGGAAGCACAAAAGATGAAGCTATACAATTACTGTTAGGGCACAGTTATTAGCAGTTTAACCCACAGGAGCACTTGAATTATTGTGCATACATTTCGGGACGGAACGAAGAGAAGGAGGACGCCATCACTGTTCCCACAAAAATTACACAGCCCATGCATTGGGTGTAGAAGAGGCTTGATGGGATACTTACATCGGACATGAACTACCGGGCAGTAATATCTGCTGCAAATGTTAAAGAATAATTTCTGAAGGTTGTTATTTTAATTTATCCTCTGTTGGAAATGTCCAATCCAGGCTTATCAGAGGGTAAAAAACTACACAAGCACAAGGTGAAAAACTGCTCACTGGAATCCTGAATTGTTAACATCTTGTCCTACCAACAGAAAGCCCAAGGAAACAATTCCAGAATATTACTTGCTTGCAGGCAAATGCATATATAACAGCTGTTATGCTGAAAACATCTCAGACAAATTGCTGTATCTTTTATCAACTAGCAGTGGCCTGAAGCCAATATTTGGCTGTAAATCCCAATATACATGACCTGCCTAGGCAGCTCTGCTTCACTTCTATCTGCAGAGTGCAAAAAAGAAAAAAGAAAGAAAGGTCTGTTTCTCTCTCCTCTGCACACTCTGTCTCACTCCACATCCTTGATGTATGTTCTTGATTGATGTCCTCCAGCTTTTTTGCCTCCGCCATCTCACATCTTTCTTCTTTTTGTTCACACACAGAGCAGGTGGCTTTACACCTGCTTCTCCCTCCCTCATTCTATTCTTCTTCTAGATCTCCAGTTTTGTCTCTGATGCTGCTGCTCCTTCTCTCTTTCTCTCAATCCTTCTTTATTCTGCTCTTCAGCCAAAAATGATTCTTTGAAAGATCAGCATAGATGCGAGGTTGGTGGGAAGGAAGAAAACTAACTCGAGCACTATTTCTAATGATAAAATGCACATTTTGAACGTGGGTTCAAATTGTTTCCAGAAGAGAAGGAACTAGATATTCCTGGTTCCACCTCTCTCTTTTTTGCAGCCTAATGGTTGATGGAAGAAGGAATGCTGTAGTGCCGTGATGGCGAACCTATGGCACGTATGCCACAGGTGGTACGCGGAGCCATATCAGAGGGCACACGAGGGGTTGGTCTATTTGAGCTCCAGCATCAGGGGTGGGTTCTAACTTACCTCGCTGCCGGTTCGCTGCCTCCAGTGCTGCGTGGATGCACACGTGGGCATGCGCAGTAGAAAAAAATTCCCAAAAATTCCCCAAAACCCCCAAAAGGCTGAAAACAAGATGGCTGGAAACTCAGCTTCTGTGCATGCGCAGAAGAAAACAAAAACAAAAAAATGCAAAAACATTTTTTCCAAAAATAAATATTTTTTTAAAAAAAGATGGTGGTGTCCACGGACCAGAACCGGCTCGGTGATGTCACCAGTGGCTTACTATCTCCTCAATAGAACCAGTCCAAACTGGTAGGAACCCACCTCTGTCCATCATGCATGCACGCATCTGATTTTCGGCCTTCCAGAGAGTGGGGGGAGACTGTTTTCGCCCCCCTCAGGCTTAAGGAAAGTCTCCGGATCCTGTAAATGGCGAGAAACAGACCCAATAAGCCTACTGGAAGTTCACAGTCTTCAGTGAGGCCTGTATGCATGAGCGCGAGGAAAGGGGGGAACGCGGAGTGGTGGTTTTGCACACATGTGCGGGGTGAGGACATTGCATTATGGGTGTAGGTACACACATACATGCACGTTATTATGGCACCTGAGCAAAAAAAGGTTCACCATCACTGCTGTAGTGTATAATGAAGCTGGTCCCTCAGCAAAACTGATGGAATAGCCAGCCTGCTTCACTTCTTTCTTTCTGTCTGTTCTTTCAAGAGATCTTTGCTGAGTTGGTCCAGATGTTATAAGTATTCAGTCACATAAGATCTCAGTATCTGGAGAAGATCTTAAGGAATCCCAAAAGTATTATTATTTACATCTACATGTATGGATAGATTTCTATAATGCCCTACTTCGATTAACAAATGGATTATTATATTTTTATTTTGTTCACCTCCCAAGATTTCATTGGATCAATGGGCAGCCATACAAGATAGGCAGTCAGATATTCTCTTTTAAAATACTTTATATAAGTCAGTACCCAATACTGTACAAGAGTAAGGTATTATGTAAACACATTCAACGTGGTTTCAGTTAATTCCCTGCTGTTTTTTTCCAGCTTCCAATTTATCCCATAAAACCTTCCATTCCTCTGCTTTCTTTTGACAGGGATGTTCCTTGGAAATAATCTGTTCAGAATCACATACTAATTTGTGCAGGGGGCTGAAATAAGCAGTGGATAGGTCAAAGTAAACATCCGTGGTACCATCAATTATTCATCTTTAGCATACTGTACACCCTTTTCTTTCTGACTTCTGCCCCTTTCTTTCTGACATCAGCATTGCCATCTGTCTGATTTGCAAATAATTCCCAAACTAACCCATATTCCTCCTCCCCTCAATTTATCCTCTTCTTCCGCGATTCCAACATCTATTCTGCATGGTGTTTCCATCCCCTAGAAGAAATCATTTCACAAATGGCAAACCAAACATTTTATCTTCTGAGAACCCCAAAAGGCTCCTCTTATCCCTGGGTCCAGTTCAGCTATGCAGATGGCTTGGTTGATCAGTGGCAACAACCCAAGAGGAGGATCTTGTTAACAAAGCTGCCTTTCAGAATTTTTCTTCAAGTTGGGTCAATTGAAGTGGAAATCAGAAGTGGGGGCAAAGCAAGCTGTTTCTCCAGTGGAAAAAAGCAGGTGGTTTCAAAGACAAGTTAGAACAAAAGGAACATGAGTCAGAGACGTTGCTTCCACCTCCAGTTTTTCAAAGATGACTAGAAGTTTGATATGGCTTGGCATCTCCTGTTTGTGTTGTACGATTGGTGAGGGCTGATTTATTAGCAGAAGAATGTGATGTCATTATGCGATAGGGTACACAAGCATGGATGCAGCTTATCTTCATCTTTTAGTTCCCTTTAGCTTAAGAAATAATGTATTCTCCAAAATCTGAATAACTAACCTTTCAAAATACTTTAAAAGAGTTACCAACTGTTCAGTGATCATCTCTATTGGCTGTTGACAAAACACGATCCAAAATATTTATTAAGTAAGAGTGGAACCAAATGGAAAGATTCAGAATCAGACTGTATGGTGAACAAGGACGTTTAAGCTTTAAATCTTCATTATAATGAGTCTAACAAATCAGCAGAAGTCCGTTGCTTTAGTTACTTTATTTCGGCATATGGGATATTTCTGGATGATTTTTACGTGAAGTACTTTGAGCAAAAGGACGCTTTATCAATTTGCAGCCTTAAAAATAGTAATAACAATTCAGATGGCAAGTTTTCCATTGTAACAAGGTACTTTAAACTGTAAATTGCTTTTTACCCTTTTGTAATATAAAATTGCAACGTTAATGGTAGATCAACTTAGATTTTAGAAAATCTGCTCAAAACAAGAGAAAAGGAGTGTGTATGTGTGTGTGTGTGTGTGCGTTTTTTGTAGTCATTTCCTTAGTCACCTTTAAATTGTTATTAATTTAGAGTTGGTATATCAAAGAATATCCATCCTTTTATGGACATATTGTAATGAGTTTGTCAAGGAACTCTTTCAGATTGTTGAGCTCAGTTGTAAAACTTGTCTTTCCTTCTACTCCTCCCAAATGTATGTAGGCAGGATTTGGAAATGTGTGAGGCTGTCGTGACTGTCCTGGGAATTACTGTGAAAAGGTCCAGAATCGGCAATCCCTGGTCATCTCTCATTTGGCAGCCAACAGGACCAATATTTATAGGTGGCCTACCATATCACTATGCAACAAAGCAGGTAAGCTTATATTTAAAAAGATGGACACTCTTGTAGCAACAAGTTAATGTCCATTTGTAGGATGGCATTTGTTCCACAGATAGTGTGAATTTACTAATAGGAGTGTAAAGACACCCTTATCTTGACTCCTGGTAACAACATTTACACAACTATAATATAGTAGCAGTTTGGGATATCCCCCGGGATAGTTTTCAACTTTTCAACATCTAGTTTACAGCTGCACTATTCTTGGTGGCCTTCCTTCCAAAATCAACAAGCTCCTACTCTGCTAAGCTTTCAAGGCCACTGAAAGTAGGTGAGATCCTTGTTTCTTGTTCTTTTTTCTTGTTGACTCATGCTTCCTTTGAAATTGATTCACTTGCACATTCTTTTCACTATTGTGAGCTACCCTGAATGGAGGCTGCACACTTGAATAGCAGGATAGAACATTGATAAAAATAAATAAATAAATAAATGGAAATACTTAATGAAAAAAAGGACATAGAACAAACATTCATACTTCCTATTTAAAATTAACCATGGAAAGGGAAAGGGAAATAAAGGAAGGACAGAGGAAGGAAGGAAGGAAGGAAGGAAGGAAGGAAGGAAGGAAGGAAGGAAGGAAGGAAGGAAGGAAGGAAGATTCTACATTATTGTTCTGACCTAGGCTTCTTGATTACACCAAGGCAAACAAACGGTGTTTCAAAAACCTCTGTTTTATTTACGGCAGCTGGAAATTGGATTCCTTTCCAGCCTGGACAGAGTTATCTCAATTAGTTCTATGGAACTCTGCCAAAGTCTTTCAAGATAAATCCTTCAAGGTAAGTCTGTGGGGCAATATTAAACAAAGTTCAAAACTAAGCAACAAAATTCAAAACCAAACCAGAAGTCAGAGTCACACATGGAGCTGTGAGATGATTTCAAACGAGTTCCGGATGAAACCACTGGCTGAAGGGGAAGTGGCCCCTCTAGAAGTAAAGATGTTCCTGTTTAGAGTTGGTTTGGGGGAGGAAGTGTCTGAGATCATTAGTATATAATCCTTTTCAATGGGACAGGCAGAAAAGAGGACATTGGGGCAGCCAAAGTTACACCCCTAGATTGCAGCAGTTGAAACCTCCCTTCCCATGTTTTATGGGCAGAAGGCCTTTTCCTTTCAGGGAGATTGGAGATTGAAGAGAGATGATCTGCAGAACTGGAATATAAGAAAAAGTCAATATAGATGAGACTTCAGAACTAGGCAAACCGACTTGATACCTTGATATCCAGCTCCTCCAGCTGCTGAGATTTCTTCTTAAGTTCATCTGACAACCAAGAACAGAAGAATTTATGAAGAGCAATGCCGTGTCTGATTAGAGGCCTATATAATTCAGTATGAACCAAGTGCCTGTGTGAAGCTCATAAGCATGGATGAATTGCTAATCAGCTACCACTCTCTAAAAAAAGTGATTCTATTATGCAATCATGTGTTCTGACCTAGCCTTCTTGATTACACCAAGGAAACAAACGGTGTTTTAAAAACCTCTTTTTTATTTATGGCGGCTGGAAATTGGATTCATTTCTAGCCTGGGCAGAATTATCTCAATTAGTCTTATGGAACTCTGCCAAAGTCTTTCAAGATAAGTCCTTCAAGGTAAGTCTGTGGGGCAATGTTAAACAAAGTTCAAAACTAAGCAAGAAAATTCAAAACCAAACCAGACGTCAGTCACACCGTGGAGCTGTGAGATGATTTCAAACAAGTTCCAAATGAGTTGCTTCTTGCAACTCATACATCTGGTAGCTCTTCTTTTAAGTCTTCTGGGAGGGTCCAACCCTCTCAGCCTTACTCCCGAGTAGCCCTGTTCCTTCACAACTCTTGTCTTCTAGCAGCTATGCGCATTCACGCATTAGGAACTAGCACCCCCTGTTCCTCTGCATCGCTGCTATCAGACCTTGCAGGCTCCAGCACACAACTCCCAGATGGCCATGGCCCCATCTCTGCCTCTGATGCAGAGACCCCGTCCAACTCATCTGCCAGCACTTCAGGCTGCTGGTGAACCACAACAGATCCTTCCCTGAATTTAATTTTTTATGGCACCATATTACAGTGCACAAAGATAAGCAAAGGCAAAGTGTATTATTTCCTCCCCCCCCATGACACTTTCACACCAGCCTAGCTAAAACATACACAGGACCTGCAAATACTCCTTAACCTTTTGTTACAGATCACATGCATCCAAAGTCCTCCAGGATTTTAGGTTTCAGACAAAGTATATGATGGAAAAGATCAGAGATAAGCCTAGTGGTTTTCCCCTATCTCTTTGGACAGCTTCAGAAATAAGATGGAATAGAAGAAGATTCCAGTGTAATGTACAATCATAGAATATCAAAGTTCTAAGTTGTAGGGAAAGCTGATATGACTACAAAAGACTTTGCAATGCAAACAAACATTTGTTTTTACTTTGTGAATATAGCAACAAAGCGATCTAATTAATGGTTCATTCTTGTTTTATTATGAACCCCCTGAATGTATGACATGGCTTCTGTGATTCATGTATTAGTTTAGATGAGCTACAAAAGACAAAGACCCTTTCAGCTACACCTTAACTGCATGGATACTTGTGTGTTATGTGTTTGGCTACAAAATAAAAGTTCATTGTTCCCAGATATATATTTTTCTGTCTTCCAGTCTAAGCATCAGCACTGTTTGCTTGATGGATCTCTCATCCAAGAACAGAGCAGATGTGATACTACTCAGCATTTTGATTTTAGCCAGTTGTCTTGGTATTGTTATAGAGTTGAGCTTTCCTTAAGCTACCTAGGTAGTAAAGTCTGACCTACTGAAATATTAACACTTATTGTTCAGTTGCAACAAGTAACTTTTGTTCTGAATTTTAAAAATACAACTCATGCCTAAGGTAATGAACTAGTCTAGCAATTTCAGAGAACCTGTTGTTTCTTTTTGAATTTTTTTTGCAGCCCTTTCAATTAACAACCTCAGATATATCCACTGATCTAAAGTAATTGAAAAGGTGACAAAAATAAAGGAATGAAGGAGAAGCAAATGGTATTCTTCCCTCTTGTTCCTGCTGGTGCCGTTGTATTTAGCAAAATGAAAGACGGTGTGTTTTTGATACAGTGGAAAAGTCTCTGAATCATTGCACTGTTCCTCGCGGACAAAAAACACTCCGAGCAATGGTCTGTCACTAATTGTCTTCCACAAAAAGTGTTGATTGAGACAATACAATTTGCAGAATCTGTGGGGACAAGTAAGACAGCAATTTAATATTAACTTTCAATTATTGTCACAGTTTCATTTAGGTAGGGCATAGGTATGTAAAAGCCTGGAACAGTTTTAGAGAACACCAGCCAAAAACCAAATCCTTCTGCCAGCTTTCCAAGGACTCAAACCACAACTTCAGAATCGTTCTTCTTGAATTACTTTGCAGAGTCCATGCAGGATGGATGTTCAGTTTATGAAGTGCAGAGTTTTGATTCCCAGATAAAATCATTCAGGGAAGACTTAGGAATTGTAAAAAATATTCCATCATCTTTTTATGTATGTACAGCATATGACTTGCAAGATCCAATCTGGGTCAGTCACTGGGACCAGGGATTTACTCTTCTGAGTTTTTGACTTTATGCTGGAACCCATCTTGATGGATCTTCTCACTACTGGAATATGTGCTTTGAGCTATTCTATGATTTATATTTATGTGCTGCCTTCCTATTTATGTGACTTATACTTCCATGCCCATTTGTATGGGGAAGAAATACTAATGTTCTCAATTTGAAAAAGAGGGCCTGAAGCATTTCCCAAATCTGCCAGCACAATCTTTAAGTTTGAGAGAGCAATGATTCCCCTTATCCCCTGATATCTATAGATTTCAGACTAATTACAATCAATAAACACAGCTGAGCACACTAAATCATTATAGCAACCCTAAGCAGAAAATAGTTCTTTCCAATAATAATTGAGACGTGCACTTTTTGCACATATAAATGAGCTAAAGCAGGCGACATCTTGGGAATAGAGGATGACAACTCAACAAGTAACATATAAACATATGAAAACATATGAAGAATAGTTGCAGGAATTGGGTATGTCTAGTCCAGTGAAAAGAAGGACTAGGGGTGACATGATAGCGGTGTTCCAATATTTGACGGGCTGCCACAAAAAAGAGGGAGTCAACCGATTATCCAAAGAACCAGAAAGCAAGACAACTATGGATGGAAACTACTTAAGGAGAGAAGTAACTTAGAACTAAGGAGAAATTTCGAACAGTCAGAGCAATTAACCAGTGGAACAGCTTGCCCTCGAAAATTATGGGTGCTCCAGCACTGAAGGCTTTTAAGAAGAGACTTGAAAGCTACTTGTCTGAAATGGTATAGGGTCTCCTGCTTGAGTAGGGGGTTGTACTAGAAGACTTCCAAGGTCCCTTCCAACTCTGTTATTCTGTAGAGAGCAATATGTAACTCTCTCAACCTTTTTACCCTGGAGGAATCCTTGAAATAATTTCTGCATAAAAATTGCAAAGAAAGAAAGAAAGAAAGACAGTTTCACAATATTAATCATTTCTAACCTACATTAACTACAAGTTGCAATATTTAGACAGCAACAAAGTGTCAGGTCGGCAGCTGAATTACGGCAAGTAAACAAATCTTACCACCACGACCACTAGCACTGTGCAGTGCGTGAAGTTCAAAAAATCCTTATTTTTCAAAATCAGGATGTCTTGCGGAACCCAACTGAGAAACACTGTTTTAGGCCCAGAGGGTTTTGAAAAGTCAACACAATAACATTGGGCATATCCAGAAATGTCCAGGTATGTACAGTAGAAAAGCCATGATTTGGTTAAGGAAATATTAATCAATCATGAAATCATGTTTGCAAATTTTATTGCAAAGTGGCATTCTTTTTTTTAATTAAAAATGCAAATGATAACTTTTAGGATTAGGGAACATCTTGGAGTATTTATATTCTTAATCAATAATATTGAATTAATAAAAATAGTTGTTGTTGCCAAGTAGAATTATATTTAGATGTTATGCTCCAGAGAGCTATGATTTGCACAATCGCTGCCCTTTATGAATGAACAAATTCAGAATATAGAGCCAGTTTGGTGCAATACTCAATGAACCAACCTTGAACCAAGAAATGCTGAGTTTTAGTTCTGTCTTAGGTACAAAGCTAGTTAGATGAGACTGGGCCAGTCCTTCTGTCTCAGCCCTTCAAAGAAGGCAAGGGCAAATCACCTTTGAAATCTTGCCAAGAAAGCTGCAGGGACTTTTCCAGCAGTTTCCAGTACTCTACAGACGTTCTATTGTGAAATTAATTCCGCTTTATGAAGCTGTGCAACATGTTTCTATAATATTAAGGACTGCTGGGAATGTTTCTGCATAAATGAAGTTCTATTTATCCTGGGAGCTATACTTCACATTTGGTTCCATATATACCATAAGCCTCCTTTTTATCCTGCTTGATACTAGAATCTGATTATTAGGCATGTATTAAATGAACAAGCAGTCTAAGATTCGTATATTGTTTTACTTTCCCTTTTGTTTTAAAAAAAATGTTTGAGCATGTATATCTGCCATACACATGCCAAAACTGAGAGATGGAGTTGTGGATTGCTGGAAAGATCATTGGCTTATTTCTTGATCTAATCTGGAGAGAAAAGATCTCAAGATAGGAATTTTAGATATCTGCCCTCCTCATATCCTTATTAGAAAAGTGCCTGAGTGCTTTATTCACCTTGACATATATGGGTTCAAGCCAGGGGTGGGTTCTAACTTACTTTGCCGCCGGTTCGCTGTCTCCCGCATGGCGTGGGTGCACCTCGTGCACGTGCACGCGCCTCATGCACGCGCACATGCACAGTAGAAAAAAGCCCTGAAGAATTCCAAAAATTCTGAACAATTTTTCCCCCAAAAAATTTTTTTTTTAAAAAGATGGCAGCGCCCACGGAGCAGAACCAGCTCTGTGACGTCACCAGCAGCCTACTATCTACTCGGTAGAACCGGTCTGAACCAGTAGGAACCCACCTCTGGTTCCAACAGTCAGTGAAGCAGGGCAGAAGCAATAAACAGGTGTTCTAATTTCATAATCTTCATGAACAAGACTGCTTTGGACTGTTTGGGCGGCTTGTGGATCTAAGTTAATCAACTTTCATCCATCCAGTTACCTATTAGTGTGTGTTTACACTTTATTCTACTCAATGTCTTGTTAGAAACATGTCACATTTTTCAAGATGAACTTAGAAGATAACTATGTTAAAGGGTAAAATAATAACAAGCGATTTTGGGTATAATATAATGCTAGATAAATGGGAGAATGTATGGACGAATTGACTAAAATTTATATTAAATTATAGTTTGAAAGAAAACTTTTATAAAATGATGTATCATTGGTACTTGCCCCCAGATAGACTAGCAAAAATGTATAAATGGATTTCTAATGAATGCTGGAAATGTAGTCAAAATCCAGGTTCCTGTTATCATATGTAGTCATCTTACAAATATGAGAAAACATAAGATGCAAAAGAATATTTAAGATACAAATATTAAGGAAACCTGGAGTTTTTCTTTCAGGTATGATGGACAAGCCAATTGAAAAACAATTTGGGGTGCTATTACTTCACATAATGACAGCTGCAAGAATTGTACTTGCCAAACACTGGAAAGAAAAAGGGATTTGACAAGTGTTGAAGAATGGATTTTGAAATTGACTGAATTAGCAGAGATGGCAAAATTAACTGCTTTGATCAGAGATAATGGACTAGATAGTTTTATCAGAGACTGGAAGCCATTTGTGGACTTTTTACGTGCTAAATATAATAAAAAATAATTAACAAAGG
>JANHFT010004300.1:361963-372813 GCA_032467955.1 Pseudoxenodon macrops | reverse complement strand
ATTCTTTGCTATTTCTATGGGTCAGGCACACATGCACAGAAATATACAGCAAACAGTGTATATCATCTGTACTGTTTGCTGTTTGCTGGGAGGCAAATTGCTGGGAGGCAGAGGCAGATATTTTTTTCTTGTTTTCCTCCCCAAAAACTAGGTGTGTCTTATACTCTGAAAAATATGATAAATGTCATTTGTGCATCATGGTCATAAGGGAAATAAAAAAGAAACCCCTCTGAGTTTCTTTTTAGCAGATGTTCTTTTCATAAGGGCTAAATTGAATTTGTGGCCATGTAATATATAGAATTGTTTGGACTGAACTTCCAAAGAATATAACCCTGTTTGGCCATTACTGAACATTGCTAGATAAATAAAAAAATCCCACAGTTTAGCACAACTTCATTTTAGATTTGTGTTTCATGACTGAGTCAGAAAGAAATTGATCTCCCTTTTCTCACAAACTAATTTCAGCAACTATGCCAATAGAAGTACATGTCTTTCTAACAACATATTTGAATTGCGGTTCTGCATTTGGGGGGCTCGGTTTGATGGTGACACCTGTGTTACAAATTACATGAACTCTAAATGATGCTGGAGGGAATTGAAAATATTCAATTCTGCTTTTTTTTCTTCTTCTTTTCTTCTTCTCCTTCATAAAAAGCTATAAAGTTACCAAATAATGTAACAGATAACTGATAGCTAATGGGCACTATTAAAGAATAAGTGATGGTTCACGAGGGGAAAATGAACAAATCCAATTAACTGCGGTGACTTGCAAAACTGATGAGGCATTGCACTTTTTTTTTTTTTGAAAAAGAAAATGAATTTTGACATTGCAAATGATCTTTGTAAGGATCATGATAAAATATGTGTGCTCTGTTGGATGGGAATAAAGATTACCTTCATTCCATTTGGTGTAAACCAACTGATCGAATAAATAGGAAGCTTTGAGTGTTCTCTCTTTTTTTTTTTTAATGTCACAGCAATCTCCGGGACCTCAAAACAATACTGAATATTTAGTATCCTCCAAACAGGATCCAGGCCAGAATCAATGAGGATATTTAAAATAAAAGCCACCTTTTGAACTTCAAATGGAGTTACTGGCTACAAAACGAGAGAGTTTTTTCCCCAGAACAAATCATGCCTGTCACAGGTTTTTTGTTAATGGGAGCAGCGGCAGGGCGTTCTCTGCAGCAATTATATTTAACTTATATAGAGACATCTAGTGAGGGCTTTTGGAAACAATTCTAACAGCTTTAAATAAGGAGAAACTGCTTGTGGCTTTCAAACCTGGAAGCCGGAATGCCTTGCTGACCAGAAATCATTCTGATTGCCAGTGTCCATGTGTAATCTTTCCAGGACAAAACCTTCTTTGCAGTATTTTACTTAACAGGTTTTTAATTGCTTCATACTTTTACAAATGCAGAGGCTCCGTCTCTGGGGTGTTTGGGTGAGATAGCAGAGACCAATTGATTTTTTTAGGGACCGGGGGCGGGGGGAAGGTTAAATAGAGGGTTTCTTTCCCTTCAATGGAAATGCCTTTTTTTTTTTTGTCTAGAGATTCCATTTTTATATATATAGGAAAATAGGAAGGTGATGTATGCAGAAACGAACTCTGTAAAGCAGGATCATGTTGTAGAAAGTTAGCACACACCCCTCTCCTAGAAGAATGAAATATTTTAGGAAATATTAAAAAGACAGAATATTAAATTTTCCTGGTTGAGAAATTGAGAAAAATGCTCTTGGAGACAGCAACTCAGTCCCAGCTCCCTGCCCCCAGCAAATATTTTGGTGCCAGCTTATCTACAAGACAAAAGTCCTCCAGTTCCAGGGTGATGGGATTAAAACATGAACCCTCAGGACATGATCGGATTAGCCCTCTACCCATCTAACAGTAGGGCTCTGCGAAATCACCTGGGGACATTGCCCAAGGTTCCACCAAACTTGATTCAGACAAATATGACTCCACATGGGAGTCTGACTACAGCCAATTAAATACATGCTCTTGCCACAGGAACAGGAAGCTCAAGGGCAAGTCCCAAGAGAGGGTATAAATAACCCTCACTCTCCACTCCATGTGTTCAGCTGCACCAGGAGTTCAAACCCATGTGGTCCTGTTCATCAGTAAACCCTCTTTCCTATCAGCCTCCATGTTTCCAGTGTCTTTCTTCCCACTTGGAACTGAACCCAGATGAATATTTCTTCCAACATTGTTGGATTAGCATCACCAACCAGCTGGTAGCTCACAAATCATTCAATGTGTAGAGTTTGGGATTCAGTCAATGCAGAGTAAGGGCTCATTCACAGAAGGAGAGGCAGGCTCAATGTAGGATAGCCCTACAAAATAGTTGTTACCCCTGATGTGTGTGTGTATGAGAGAGGGGGGGGGGAGAGGGAGAGACAATAGACAGAAACAGAAACAGAGAGAGAATGAGAACAAGAGATGATGTTGATTGTAGCACCAAGACAATTTATTAAAGATTGCAGAAGCTTTTGGGGTTATTTATATTAAAGAAGAAAACACATTCTCACTTTTATTTTATTTATTTCTTATTTATTTATTTTTCACTTCTTTAAACCGCCCATCTCCCTCAGAGAGGCACTGTGGGAAGCACTACAACACAATGTTAAAATATAAGAACAATTATGTAGGGGGGCTGAAAATTTCAGAGGAGGCAACTTTTAAACCCTATTAAAGGAAGTTAAAAGGTAAAGGGAGGGCTTTCGGGACACTAACCAGCCCCATGGCTTCATGCCCCTCTGGGCTGCCCATAGAAGATCATAGAGCCATGTTTTGACTCCTTTCCAGAAGGACAGAAGAGTGAAGGGCAAGGGCGAGGGCAGGGGCAACAGCAAAGAAGGCTCTCCTGCCAGACTCCATCAGTTAGAGTTCTTGAACTGATGGGGTTTGTAACATATCTTCCCTGCCTGATTGATTTGATGTAATGGGATGAAGGCAGTTCCATAGGTAGCGTGGCCCCATGCCATAAATTTTTCTTAAACTTTTCTTCTCTCATATAATAGACATTGGAGCCATGACCATTTTAGTTGTTCAAAATTTAGCATCTTCTCATTGACTGTAAACATAACATGTGAAGCTGTCCAATGTTTGGTGTGCTACCTAGAAAGCAATGGCTCAGAGTTGGCTGCCCAGATATACAACTATATCATCTTATCATAGACCCCAAATCCTAAAGCCAATGTGGTGATTTGGGGTATGTTTTAATACATTGCTAACTTGCCTTGTGTCTCTTGCACATAATTTGGAAGATCGGCATTTGGATGGAAAGGAAGACCTCACCCAATAAAATAGAAGGGGAGGTTGGGGGCATTTTAGGGTATCAATCCCAAATCTCTTTTCACTACAGAAATACAAATTAACCCCCCACATCAACAAATGGCTTTGCATTTCCACTTGATCCTTCAGTGAAATAATTCTCCTTCCTAGTGAGTAATTGTTGGACTGCACTTATTGTTATAGGGTTCCCCCCCCCTAACATTCAAATGGAACTTTTCTTCCTGTAACTTTAATATTTTTGAATAGGTTAGGTTTTGTTTTTTTCCCCCTGCTCATACATACTGACCTGCCCATTATATTCTTCCATTTCAGGGTAACCACTGTTATGCTCAGCAGAGAAAAGGAATAAGGCAGAAAGACATTATGTAAAAAAAAAAAGTAGCTTTATCTACGTAGTTTATATCATACTCTTCATTTTTATCACACTATTCCTTTCCGTGCTTGCAAAACCTCCTTGCTTTTCCCATCCACTGTTTCAAACATTTGTTCTTTCAACTTCTCACCTCTTTCTTTTGTGGACTTCAGTAACTCCATACAACCGTGAGTTTCTCTGATTCCCCTTCCTTTTTATAGCTGTCTTGTAAAGTGATCCTCATGCATTCGTACGACTCAATATCTTTCTTTCACACTGGTAACATGCTTTTGTAGTCAAGCCACATTTATTTATCACCCATTAGTTCTTGACTGGATTTCTTATTGTATTATCCTTCAGAATTCATTCATCTTACTTCGCGTTTCTCCTGATATAACTCACACTTCCTTGTAACAAAGAGTGTAGCAGCACATTCTTCTACACAGCCAGGTTCACTTCCTTTGACAAATGTTCATTTCTTGTAGCAGACCACTTTTTATACAAATCTTTTCTACTAGAACCAGAAAGACTAAGCATTTATCCATGGCTTTCCCTATCTTTAATTAACTGTCTGTTGTGATACATTATTTTCTTCTACCTGCACTAGTTTTTCACCATTTGTGTACAAGTTACAGTTCTTCATTCCATTGTCCGTGTCAAATACAACCACCTTGGCCTTTGATATATTCATTTTCAGATTCATACTCCTTGCTGAAACCTGCTCTCAAACATTATTTGGATTCTTTACTAGCAATACAGCATTGTCTGCACACAGAATTACACACATACAGTATTTGCAATTCCCAACCAACACAACACTAATATCAGCATAAGCATTTCTTACGTTTTGATGCATAAATATGTTTAAAATCGAGGGGAAATCATCCAGCCTTGTCTTAATTCCTACTTAATGTTGAATGAATTCCTAGGCATTCCATTAATTTTCACACATACTTGCATTTGCTTAGATGACATCACCAGCCAACCCTAGACACCATATTTCTGCAAAGTAGTCTATGCTTTAAGCCTAATTGTTTTATCATATGCTTTTTCTAAATCAACAAACTTTTCTGCAATTTTCTTAGGGACTGCTGAAGTATAAAAAAATCTAGTTGCAAACCCTCTGCCTGCCACATATCTTCATAACACTTCCCCAGTGTTTTCCATTGTCTTCTCTTGTACCCTTTCATTAAAAATTATGCCAATTAACTTCCTAAGACCAGTTAAACTGAACCCCCTATAATTCCTTCATTTAGTTTTTTTCCATCCTTCCTTTCATGTAGAGTCATGATGGCGAACCTATAGCACGCATGCCACATGTGGTAACAGAGCCATATCTGAGGGCTTAGCCCTATGTCAGCTCCAGTGTGCATGCACATGCTGGCCAGCTGATTTTCGCCCTTCCAGAGGGCGGAGGAGGCCATTTTCACCCTCCCCAGGCTTCAGGAAAGTCTCTGTAGCCTGTGAATGGTGAAAAATGGACCAAACAGGCCATTGACCCATTATTTGCCCTCCCCAGGCTTCAGGAAACCCCCCTGCACTCCCTTCACTTTTGGCATGCAATGGCAAAAAGGTTAGCCATCACTGATATAGAGGCACAACAATGGCATTCTTGCAAATATTACTCACAGTTGCACAGAATTTTATGACTTCTTTTTTAATAAAGAAAAATATAGGACATGTTTATACTGTAGATTCATTTCAGTCTTGGTCTTTCTTCAATAAAAGCTTAAAAAAATTAATGCAGGAAGTTGAACAACAGTCAGGAATTATTAGTATGTAGAGAAGCTGGGAACCCTTGTCAATAAGAAAACAAAGAGGTGTAAGTCATCCCTGAACAAAGAAGCAAGATAAAATCTTCACAGCCTATGTTTTGAGTGAAATTTAATGATAGGGAATAAGAGATGAGGAAGCTGATTAATCCAGTAACACAATTATGAACTCAACTCAAAGAGGGGAGGAAAATGCCCTATCTTCAGGCTGATGAAAAAATTCTCAAACACCAGCTGCAAAGTTATTAGTATCTTGGTTAGAAATGCTGGGGAAGGCCTTCAAGAAAGCAGTCTTCCTTCATGAGCACAGCTAAGACCAACCTGCTCCTGAAAAGTAAGATTGATTTCTTCATTCCCATTCAGCCAATATGTTGTATTGAAACTTCTGTGTTTCTTGTACCTGTAAACCCAATATCTGTATACCTGTGTTGGAAGAAATGTCCATCTGGGTTCAGCTCCAAGTGAGGAAAAAGATTAATGGTGGACAGCAGGACCACATGGTTTGAGGTCCTGGGGGAAAGACAATCACATGTTTCAAGATGTTGAAGACCACCACAAAGGGCGGATTGCTGGGAGTGCCTGAGTTTTATGCCCTCTGTTGTGCTCCACCCCAGACCTTCCTGTACCTGTGTAAGAAATGCACTGATTGGTGGTCAGACCCCCATGGGGTGGGGGTCTTACCCAACTGTGTACGGTAGGCTGTCTCTCAGGCTTGGTTGAAACTTGATGTAATCTTCCTAGGAGTTGTGTTGCTAATCCTACCTTTGTTGACCTAGCCATCTCTTTATATCTTAAGTGCAGGACATCTGCTATTGAGAAAGGTAGGGGATATTAAGAAGGAGTGAGTCTGTTTCCTGCCTAAAACAGGTTTCCATTTCTCATCCAAGGAAATATAATATTTTGCCTTTTTAATATTTCCTAAAATATTTCATTTTCTAGAAGAGGGGTGGCTTTACTTCCTACATCTGTAAACCCAATAGATTGACTATATCTGGACTTCAAAAATTGACCAGAAGATGGCAGCAAAGGGATAGAGAAAACTCTGGACTCTTTGCTATCATCTACTGGCCCAGATTCGAACCTATTCTATGAAGACCAGCAGTTCCATGGAACCATTTCATTCCTTACTTGACATTCCTGCCCTTATGTATCTCAACTGCAACTCTTATCAGTTTCTCCTGGGACCCTTTAGAGATTCATACTTTCCCTTCCTAGCAACTTGCTTTTGTGCTGCTTGTAGCGAGACGAGTTGGATTAAGGAAGGGAATCCCAAAGGTCTTTCCCTATTACAGCCAGATACTGAGGAACCAAGCCTGGTTTGTGCTACAATATTTCCAAAACGAAGGACCTTCTCTTTCAATATCTGTCTCTAAATATATTCCCCAGGCGTTGTTGTTTTTTTCAAGATTAAATTCAAAGGACAAGTTAAAAATGCATCCATTTGCATAGCTCAAGAACTTTATAAACTACATGGAAGTGGAATAATTGTCACCTTGTTTAGTGGTGACAATTAGTAATTCAGACATTGTCTCATGGATCACCTCCTACATATGCCAGTTGTTCTTTCATATGCTTTATTTATTTTAATTATGTAAATGTGTTTCCGAGATACACGTTAAGAAGTAACAAATTGGCTTTACATGACCTTGAGAGGAATCCTAAATTGCATTTTCAAGAAAGAGAATTTACTCCTTACTTCCAAAGTCATCGGGATAAATCTTCTCACAGCAAGAGGCCATAAGTCAGTCATTCACATATACAGACTGGATGTTTTCAGACCTACTGTTTTGCTGTGCATGAAATACAAAGATGAATCTGAAGTAAGATGTGTATATATTTCACCCCTTTTGAAAAGCCATTATCTAGTCTTTTGAATGACTTCCAGTGGGTTGACATGGTCTTTGAACTACAGATAGGAGAGAAAGATATGATTGATATACCTCTGCAGACCTTAATGATCTGTAGCTTGATCTACCTTCCTAACTTGGTCACCTAGCTAGAGCCCCTGTTGTTGCAAATGATTTTTGGGAGGTCAACAATAATTTACAACAACAGGGACTCTAGCTAGGTGACCAAGTTAGGAAGAAGAGAACTCAGATGTCAAACCCACTTTCCCAAACCAGGAAATTATTTCATTTTCTCAGCAACAGCAGCAGAAGGCTAGTGTGATCTTCAGGCTGGGAAGCAACTTCTTCACTCATTTCTCCTTGCGCTGTGCAAGCACTTGAAGATGTCTTCTGTGGTTAGGCTGCAAAACTTTAGTCATCCTTAAATGGCAGCAAGGGTAACAAAAATGAAGCCATCTTTTTCTATGGCATGGGTGTCAAACCCGTGGCATCACCTTGCTGTCACGTGATGTTTTGCGATGTTTTTCCCTTCGCGGAGCTGGGGTTGGAGTAGCCTGTGCATGACGCATCCGGCCTGCGGGCCGTTAGTTTAACACCCCTGATCTATAGGGATTCTCAGTCATCCAGGTCATGATTGTCCCAAAGGTGCTTTTTTCCCTTTGTTTTTCCAGGTGCCTTTTGAAAAAGCACCTTTGTAAAGCCATTCTATCATTGTCTTGGTTTTGGCAGCCCATATATGATGACCTTATCATGTAAAACCTTTGAGCACCAGCGAGATCTTGATCAGAGCTTGATGTGATGTGATACAGGTAGACCTCGACTTACAATAGTTCGTTTAGTGACCATTCAAAGTTGCATCACCGAAAAAAAGTAACTTATAACCATTTTCCACACTTACGACCATTGCAGCATCCCCATGGTCACGTGATCAAAATTCAGATACTTAGCAACTGATTCGTATTTATGATGGTTGTTGTGTCCTGGGGTCATGTGATTACTTTTGTGGCCTTCTGAGAAGCAAAATCAATGCGGAAGCCAGGTTTACTTAACAAATGTGTTAATAACTTAACAATTTCAGTGATTCACTTAACAACCATGGCAAGGGAGGTTTCAAAATGGGCCAAAACTCACTTATCAACTGTCTTGCATAGCAATTGAAAATTTGGGTTCAATTGTGATCATAAATCAGGATCAAGGATTACCTATAATTATGCCTAGGAGTTTCTAGCAGTATTCTTAAATTATTGACTGGATGGATCTTTATAGGTTTCTGTGACTTTGAAGTTTGAACTGTTCTGGGATTGTGCAATGAAGGGGTTTGTGTTCTGAAAGGATGTTGGGCAATTTTTACTGTGGTTAATGGCTTTCATCCTGTGTTGGATCTTGGGTGAGGGGCTGCTTTCTAATCCTATCACTCTGCTTTTGTTAGCTGTCAAACTTTACTGCACAGAGTTTCAAAATATCATGCCTGGAATGGATTTCTCCCTGCAGTGTTTGCTTTGCATATGAATAAAGCCATCTAGATAGTTGGCTTCTTCTTTCAATAAGTTCTTTATCTCCTTAAGTGCTGGCATCTGCTGTGGGCTATTAAGAAAGACTGGGAGCTGCTTCCTGCCTCTAAAAACATGTTTCTTCATTTCTCCTTTTAGGGAAATATAATATTCTACCTTTGTTAATATTTCCCAAAATATTTCATTTTCTGGAGGGGGGGAGAGAGAGAGACTTCCCACACCTGTCTTGTTTGTGTTCTGTAAAGAAAAGTCTTTGTTGGTTGCTACATTGCTAACACTGAAATTGAGTGCGTTCAATGTATTAAACATGTGTGCTTCCAAGCAAATCTACATGACAAAACACTCACATTTTCAGAGGAATCTCAGCATTCCTGACTGATATCACAGTTGTGTGGCCCTTCTGTGACAAATATTTAAAAGTCAAAGCCTTCCCTCAAATGATGGTTTTTCCATAAGCAGCTTTGTAAATAGATATTTCTTCTACCTTTCATTTAGCCTGGCTTCACCATAGCCAAGAGGGTAGGTAGTTTCATAGGAATGTTTGTGAAGCAGTGATGCTCAAGGCAGGAAAACAAGGCACATAATTATTTTATTTCTATCTGAGAGGAAGAACATTGTATTGGAAATATGCTGATCACAAATCAAGAGGAAGTGACCAGGGACACAATCTATGGATTTATCTCTTCTGACAGTCAATTCATACCATAAAATATTCACTAAGAGTACCATTTTCAAGAAAATGCAAATTTCTTCCACCTCCTCTCAGTCCCCTTTTAAAAAAAAATATATTCCCAAACTACATTGTTAATTTGCTGCTTGGAGTGCAATATAGATTTTAGGTTGCTATGGTGATGATTTTAACCCGCATCGATGTGTCATTAGAAATGCAGCGAAGACCGCAGCTGATATAAGTGCTATAATAATGATCCTTTTGACCTTTGCTTATTTTTTATCAGGAAGGACTGTTTTGCTTTAGCAATAATCAAAATTTGACTTGAGAGATTAGTGGCTGTGCGGTATTGAAACAAAGATGCTTAGAAGATGTATACAGCAGCAGAGATGAACTGCTCAAAATATTATGTGGTACAAACAATTGTCATGGGGAGTATTGCCTCGGAAATCGATAAATAATTCCTTACAAACTCCATGTCAAGATCACATTTCTCATCACCTGAGAACAGGAGGTGAAGCCCTTCAGTTAGTACAAAACATTCAAAATCATGTTGATCTGATCCAGACAGAGTAGTTGTACCTTGCAAACGTTTCTTGCAAAACAACAGTTGAGTTGCTTGCTATAGCAGAGCTTGTTACCTCTTGGGAATTAGAATGTGGCTTTTAGCCCTCAAGTCCCTCATTATCCACTTTGGTGCATTGGGTGTAAAGCATGATTCCAGCTGTCTCTGCTATTGCCACGTGGTTTTCTTTACATCTCGATATGGAATAAAGTGAGATTGGAAAACCCTGTTGGAAGTTTTGTTTTGTTTTATTAGATTTATTTTATCCCGCCTTTATTACTTTATAAGTAACTCAAGGCAGCCAAGACTCTTTCCTCCTTCAGTTTTGCCCACAACAACAACATTGTGAGGTAATTTGGGTTGAGAGAGAATGACTGGCCCAAAGCATTCAGCTGGCTTTCATGCCTAAATTGGAATAGATTTCATAGTCTCCTTGTTTCTAGGCTACTCAACCACTACACCAAACTGGCTTTTAACCATTACACTGAACTGACTCTGGTTGCTTGTGATGGTTTGCAGGCATAAATGGCATGTATTAGAAAAGAGACAGTGATCTGGATTTCAGTTTGCAAATTATTAAGTGGTGGATACTATATATATTTCAAATATATTTTTCTATAGTGTTGTTTGGGGATAAGGGAAGTCTCAAGTAATAATGATATGTAAATATCAAAACACCATCTGTTTTCATTTATATGGACAGGAGAAATAAACATAATTTGGCTAATATTTTGATCTGTTGAAACATATCTTGGGTAACATTCCAGATGATTGATAGATAGATAGATAGATAGATAGATAGATAGATAGATAGATAGATAGATAGATAGATAGATAGATA
>JANHFT010004300.1:305398-319766 GCA_032467955.1 Pseudoxenodon macrops | reverse complement strand
GCTTGCAGTGCTTCTCATTGGATTTATTTTGAATCTGAAATCAAAAAGGCAGAGAAAACAAAATCATCTCCCCTTCTTCTGAGGGAAAACAGCTTGTTGAACATCAACTATGAGTTCCAAATGAAGCAGGTTTAGACCCAAAAGAGAATGAGAAAAAACAAGGCCAAAATTGAAATAGAACTGTCACTTTATGCTGATAATATATTATCTTTTATTGATAACTATGCACCTTATATACCCTGTTTCCCTGAAAATAAGAACTCCCTGGATAATAAGCCCAATCAGGCTTTTGAGCGCATGCGCTAAAATAAGTCATCCCCTGAAAATAAGCCTTCCCTGAAACACAGCAGTAGCCATGAGGTAACCACATTCGCCACCTCCTGCATCTCAAAAATAATAAGACCTCCCCGAAAATAAGGCCAAGCGGTTATTTCGGGGGTCAAAAGAAAATAAGACCATGTCTTATTTTCGGGAAAACACGGTACCAAAATGTACTGATATTGTAAAATGGTTTGGTAAATTAACAGAATAATAACATATACCATAAAGATATATATTTTGTTTTTTCCCTTGAAATCTGAAGGGTTAACTACTTTTGAAATAACTGTATCCTAAATTGTCCCAAAGATGCTTTTTTTCAGGAGGCAACTGGAATTTTTTTTTGAAGATGTTTCGCTTCTCATTCAAGAAGTTTCTTCAGCTCTGACAGGATAGTGGAGAATGGAAGGATTTATACTGTTTGCAGACAGCTGGTAATTAGCATTCTTTTAGAGGGTCTTTGAAGCACTTGGAGATTCATCTCTGTTGAAGAGGCCTCTTGGATGAGAAGAAAAACATCTTCAAAAGAAAAAACAAGAAAGTC
The DNA here is from genome assembly GCA_032467955.1 of Pseudoxenodon macrops. Taxonomy (NCBI): domain Eukaryota; kingdom Metazoa; phylum Chordata; class Lepidosauria; order Squamata; family Pseudoxenodontidae; genus Pseudoxenodon; species Pseudoxenodon macrops. The sequence continues at coordinate 318,904 of JANHFT010004300.1, read as the reverse complement.
AAGTTGCCTCCTGAAAAAAATCACCTTTGGGACAACCATGACCTGGATGACTGAGAATCTCTACCAAATTTTAGCGATACAATTTGGGATGAACATCTTTTGAATGATATGGGAGTAGGAATGGATTTCCAGAGGAAAAATTGCAGACTATAGGAACCGGGAGCACTATTGAGATGACCCTGAGGACACAGATAAACCTCCAAGTGCTTCAAGAACTTCTAAAAGCATGCTAATTACCAGCTGTCTGCAAGGAATATAAATCCTTCCATTCCCAACTATCCTGTCAGAGCTGAAGAAGCTTCTTGGATGAGAAGTGAAATGTTTTCAAAAGAAAAAACAAGAAAGTCCAGTTGCCTCCTGAAAAAAAGCACCTTTGGGACAACCATGACTGAGAATCTCTACAGACTTGTATCCCAAATTATTTTTAGGAGTAGAAAATATTGGAAGCTTAAAGGTGATGAGTGGAAAAATTCCACAGGCTAAAAATACTGTAGTTAAAAACGTACACATATTTGAGATATCAGACTTCACTATAAATCTGCTTGAAATTCTGGAGAAGTTGCTAGAATAGAAATACATTTTCCTCAGAACTGTACTGATTATGTTTACTGAGCTTGAGAGGAAGAGCATTCTTCCCATCTCTGTAGGTTTTCTGAAAGAATAATAAGAATGTTTTTGTGACCTCTCCGTTCACACTGCTCTTGTGAACAAATGTTTTTGGCTAGGTATTATATCAACCCTGACATCAAGCATGAACTGACATTATGTGGAAGCACCACGTGCTGTGCTATAAAAAGTCTGAAATATGATACCAGAATCGCAAAATGGTTTTCCTTATACTATAAACCTTCCTGGCTTCTAGCAGTAGGATGACAGACCATTGCTGCTGTCATATGCAGAACTGAGATATCCTGCTAGAATGCAGGAAGGCATTTTGGACTGTAATGCCTGCATACAAACAGGAGCTTCAACACAGAGAACAAGAGGCAAAGAAAGTGAACAACAATCTAAGCCAGTGATTGCGATTTTGGGCTCAGTGTGTCAAAAAATTCAGAAAATGTCTAATTTGACACCACATCTGTGTGTGTGTGTGAGACAGAGAGGGTGGAGGGAGGGAGCGAGAGAGAGCGCCACACACTGAACAAAAGATAAACCATTTATTTTTAAGCAATACAGGCCAATCATGTATGTGATCCTATGGATCTGACCCAGAGGTGGGTTCCTAACAGTTCTGTCCAGTTCTACCGAACCATTAGTAACTTACCAGTCCAGTTCGGTAGAACCATTAGCAACCCGGGCCTGCCACGCCCCCGAGCCGGTTCTTTCAACGGCATCTTAGGTGCTGCCATCTTGGATTTTGCTTCTGTGTATGCACAGAAGCTTTTTTAAAGCACTGTGCATGCGTGTGGGGGCGAAGCAGGTGCATGGCCACAGCGCACCCCTGAGCAAACTGGCAGTAAGAAGATTTAGAAACCATCTCTGATCTGCCTTGTGTTTCTTCTGTTGACAGGCCTCTGCAGCCTACCCAAGGCAGCTCCAGATCACTCAAGACCTTCATTCTTGAAGTGGCTTTTGAGAATGCTCTTCCTTTACTTCCCCATTCTTGTGCAATTTTCAGAGAGTCAAGAGGCCACACAAGAGCACACCCCATTCTTGTGCAGCCTCTGCAAATATGCACAGCTCTTGTCTTTTGTTGGTGAATGCTGGCAGGTCACCTGTGACATATGAGTCCAGTTTGCCCTCATTGACCTAGGCTAAACTAGAATGCATTGTTCAGTTTGTAGTTCAGTGTGACAATATGACAGTACTTACCCAAGCACGTTGTGTGAATCAAACCAGTCAGCATATGACTTATTTATTTGGATGTAGCATTCTCTTAATTCAACTTTAAGATTAGCCTACTGTATGAACTCGGTGAATGTTCAATAGCGCTATTAAATCTGTCCTCTTGAGAAATGAAATATAGTTAGGACTGCCAAAGCTGACAGTCCCAGCTAGTATAAAGCATTCTTATGAACAATTACATGGGCAATGCATAACGTACTACTGAACCAAAAATCCTGGAGATGGGGTCAGTTTGTCAAAAGCCAAATAACCTATGACAAGAAATTTGATGTGATGGTCATCTTTCTTAGAATAGCTGCTCAGCTGCAAGCTTGCCCTGGGCTGAACTGCATCAAGTGAGAAATTATTATAATTTGCCGCAAAAAGCCCACGTCTACATTCTTATACTGTATATTAGAAATAATCAAGCTATCTGCTCCCAGAGTAACTTCTATGTACAGTATGTTTACTCAAACATTTAGAAGGGCTTTTTGCCAAGTAAGCTTGTCCAGCATTGCATCTCCAAGCTTTTTCTTTATCGAAGCTATACATCCATTATTCCGCCCCCCCTGAAACAATCTGAGTAGATAAGCATTCTCTCTGTGCTCTGGATATATGATCTAAGCTGAGGTTTGTTTAACTGTGGTTTATGCAGGGGTAAGCAATACTGCTGCACTCTAATTCCCACCATCCATCACCACTGCTAATGCTTCCTAGGAGTTCTGTTCAGGAAGATCTGGAGTGTCACAGGTTGTCACAGGCCATCAACTGAGCAAGCCACAGTGGCTGTGTTTGCAGAACACACTAGACCACTATTCTAAAATGCTGAATGTGAGTTGGATGAACCACGTCTAGACTTAAAGCAGGAGGGTGAATCTACGTAGGAGATAAAAAAAAAGGCCACAGAAGTGTTATATTTGTTCTGGCTTGTATTTCCGGTTTGGATTGTGGGATCCATAAATCTCTTATCAAATCTAAATTCCTCAAGTTTTTTTTTACTGCTATGATCAGCTTTGATGCATCCCAATGGTGGGATTCAAATTTTTTTAGTACCGGTTCTGTAGGTGTGGCTTGGTGGGCTTGGCTTGGCTTGGCTTGGCTTGGTGGGCATGGCAGGGGAAGGATACTGTAAAATCTCAATTTCCTCAACTGGGACTCAGGAGGCAGAGAATAGATGAGGGCGGAGACAGTCAGAGGTGGTATTTACTGAACTACTCAAAATCTCCGCTACCGGTTCTCCGAACTACTCAAAATTTCCGCTACCAGTTCTCCAGAACTGGTCAGAACCTGCTGAAATCCACCTCTGATGCATCCATTTCTAAATCTTGGCTCAAATTTATGCACATGTCACACTAAAATTTGAAAGAACAGAGTATAGCTGTAGACGTGTGCTACCAGAAAGTTCAAAGTAGAGCTGCAAATCTAAAACAAGCGTTGCGGAGTAGTGAGAATCAAGGACAAAGGGTTCTGATCATAGAAATCATTGCCCAAAGTTCCTTGTGCAATTTAGACCAGCTGTCCAGAGATGTGTCATTCATGTGTACTGTGGGACTGGCCCTGTTGATGACTGGGTCAGCTCATTCTTTCATAACATGATACTTTATTATCAACCGGTGATTTGGTTTTGACAAAGGGAAGTGGGTAGGTGAAAGGGATGGTGCAAAAGAAGATCGATATAAAAATATCTACACTGTTTGATCTAGCTGAGGAAGCAATCATGTATTGCAGCATTTCTTTTCTGACGGGTGAGGTGGTGAAGCTTAGCTTCCAAAGTGCATTGTGGTATCCCCCATGCAAAACACTGCACTCTCTCTGAGGTCCAGTTTTAAGGGGGGGAACCAAAAATACAGGCTCACAATAGAAGAAGATGAAGAAGGATGTGTGAGAGATTTGCCTGCTATTCATGAGTGCTCTACGCCTTTAATAAGGAGTGTCTGTGTAAATAAAGCTCAGTTGCTGCAGCAGTGATACTTAGGTTTTGCTCAAGAATAATCACTCGACACAGAAGATATTCAATATAAAATGGGGAAAGGATCAGACAGCAGAATTAGCTATTATCCCCATACACACAGACACCAAAATAAGTAATTGTTTTTTTTTCCATTGTGCTTCTTTGAGATAAGCTTCCATCCTTGTTTTCCCACTACTGCTTCTTCAAAAAAAGCACACTAAAAAAAGACAGCATCATTGTCTATGGCTTTGTGTGGAAAATGAGACATGGTATGTACTGTACCTTCATTAATACATTTTTTTTTGCACAACGCTCTTTTTATTAATGCATTCAGCCTACAGACAATTTAATGTTTATGTCCATTAGTCAGATAATGGAGAGAAATCATATAAGCTCATCTGGTTCTGTGTAGAGATAGGATATGAGTCAATTTCTAAGTCAGTTGTGCCTTTAATACCACCTATCAACTGATGTGTTCTTTATGTTCCTTTTTAATATGAGACTTCACATAGCAATCTAGACTTAAGCAAGTTAGAGAAATTTCCCTAAGGAGAAATTTCCTGATTGTGAGAACAATTAAATAGTGAAATGACTTACCTCCAGAAAACTAGAGGTTTTTAAGAAGAGATTGGACAACCATTTGTTGTCTGAAATAGTGTAGGGTCTCCTGCTTGAGCAGGGGGTTGGACAGGAAGACTTCTGAGGTCCCTTCCAACTCTTTTATTTAGTTATTCTGTTAAGTGCTCAAGAAATCCAACTACTTTTCATTCGATTGACAAATTAGAGTAACTCTGAAGAAGTTCAACAATTTTCGATGTGCAATCTTTATTGAAGAAAATCTATGAGGCTATGTAATATAATGTTTATTTCATTTTGTTCAGTTGAGTTTCAAGAGCAAGCCCTACATGTAGAGAAAATACTCAAGCATGCCTGCCATCTTTCTTGTTTCCTCTCTATCTCATGGGCTGCCTAGCTCCAGAGGGTGGATTCCTACCAGTTCTAGCCAGTTCTATAGAACCAGTAATAACTCTGCGGTGACATGACGAAGCCAGGTGCATCAGTGTCTTCGTGGGCGCCGCCATCTTGGGTTTTGCTTCTGTGCATGCGCAAAAACTAGTTTTTGATTGCTGCCTGCGCGCACGCAGCACAACCCTAAGTGAACCGGCAGCTCTCTATTTTGTGTATGAGGGCTGGTTTCCATCTGTTTCTTGCTCATATGTTCAGTGCCGAGATTTTCTATTATCTATCTGTAAGAAGTTTCATAACGTTCCAAAACTAGCAGTGAAATTCAAACAAACAAGCAAAAGGAAATAAACTCACAGATTCACATATATAGGCACTGTTTCCCCAAAATCTTAATATTTAAGAATATGGCTAAAATATTAACCAATCTTCACATAAAATATTGGGGGGGAAATCATCCCCGGTTTAGTGACATCGAAAGTTAGCACATCAAGAAAAAAAGATTATTAGCTAACTCAGATTTAAATGGGGAGGATTTTAAACAGAGCACATGCAGGCACATGTTCTTGGAACAGATGTTTTTCCTCAACATCTGAATGCATTCTAGGGCTCATTAGATTCACAAATAAATCATTGGGCAAAAATGGGTGGTAGGAAAATGACTGTATTACTGAGCTGGAACAGTATAATAAAACAAGAGTTCATTCCAATGTCTTGGAATTTAAGCTCCTCTATGCTGATTCTGGCATGACAGGCATAATGTCATTTGGTCTCTAGAGTAGCGAAACTATGAAAAGGATGATATACCATGTGCATATGGAGCATATCTAGCAAGCATTCCATAAAGAAGACAAGGTCTTTTTAAGCTCTCTATTGATAAGATCAAAATTTGATAGTGTGGAGCCCAGAGTATAGATTTTCCTACTACAGAAAATGGGAATATATTGCTACATTGGGTGCTGCGTCTGAAAATACTTTTCTGTTTATAATTTTAACTCCGAAAATCTCAGCAGGCATAAAAGTCTTATTCTGAAGCCATAGAAGCTGCTTCTGAGCATTTATTAGCAGATTGGGACTGGAACATTATAATCAATTTCTCACCAAGGATATGAAATGGCTTAACTATATCTTGCTGCTTAACTACATCTTTCCTCTGGAGGAAAAGTCCCCAAAGATTCAGGGAGCTGTTACTCCGTGGCGTAGTTTACTTCAGCAGAAGCAGATGTTTCCAGCTCATAATTATTTTGGAAATGCAAATCAGTTTTTGAGTGACTAGCTTCTCTTCCGCTGGGAGTAATGGTATTATTGATGGTGTAATAAACACTAGATTAACATACATAATCTTGAAATCCCATGTGCCTTTTCTGCGCATAGTCTGACTCAGGCTTTGCAAAGAATAAGGAGAATTCTTTCATGCATTGTAGCGGTTTTGTTGATTGTTAAGCCACTCAAAGGTTCCTGAGGAAAAAATATCGGTCTGTCCTCAAAGACATGACAACTCCTACCTGCTCAAACAAGATATTTCTCAAGATCTGTTGCAACAAAGATGAATCACTGTCAGAAATGAGACAAATGAAACAGCAACTTTTGTTGTTATGATAGTATTGATCATGACCTTCCTAAGTGTTCCCTGAGCTGCCAATAATGTACCTTTTATGAGCACTTCAGGGATTTGGCATATTAGTTTCCACAGGCCAAATTAAAAATGCTTTCTTGTCCTTCTCTATTCTGTCCCTCTTGCACTGCTGTGCTTATCTTCTTTTATATATTTTCATTTATCCCATTGATGAATTGTGCATGGCTGTTGAAAAGTTCTGTTAGGCTTGACTGAGAATGGCTTTTCCGGAGCTAGAAACGTGTTTAAAATATGCACTACACCTTAGCCTAGGCTGGTTACCACAGGCATTGTGTGGTCTTTACATCACAATATTTTTTTAATTATTACTGTTCAATTCAAAGTAAAGTGACCTCCTCTGACTCCAAATTGACTATCTTCATAAGTATAGGTTGTGTCATAATCTTACTTTCTTTGTAAACTACTTTCTATCTAATTTCAAAAGTAGTGTACTTATCATATCTGTTAGATTCTCTTAAAAGTGAAAAAAGATTTAGAACAGAACAGAATAACAGAGTTGGAAGGGATCTTGTAGGTCTTCTAGTTCAACCCCCTGCTTAGGCAAGAAACCCTATACCATTTTAGACAAATGGTTGTCCAATCTCTTCTTAAAAACTTCCAATGTTGCACATTCACAACTTCTGGAGGCAAGTTGTTCCACATTCAAAATCCACCTTGTAATCTCAATTTCTTTTAAACAGAAGAGCCAATTTGGACAACTTATGGTATATTGTAGTGGATATAAGTGAATCTTGAATTTACTTTCTTCTGTTCCTCAGTGCAAAGAAGGTAATTTGGAAAATTCACCTTGTACACACAATAGAAGAATGGATGGGGAAAGTGATAGGGTTAGCAGGGATGGCAAAATTAACTGTTTTAAGCAAAGAAAATAATATATTTGGTATTGTTTTTACCCAGAAACTGCTTCTAGATTTTGTGCTTGAGACAGAAAAAAAATGAAATTCTGCCTTTGGGTTTTGCTGATTAGTCTATTGTTAGAGAAATGGCAAGTATTTACTAAGTTGAGGCTGTAATTTTATTTTATATTTTACTGAGCTGAAAAATGTTGGAAATCAATTCTCTTTTTTCACCCTTTGTCATACAGTTCTTTCCTTTCCCTTTCCAATTTCCCTACTATCTTTAATTTCATTTATATTTTATATTATCATAATTTTAAAAGATTAAAAAGAATTGCTAACTAATTAGTGTAAGTAATTCTGATTTTGTGAAAAAAGAGATTAAACACTAAATTACAAAGTTGGTTTCCTCGGCAAGATATAATTAGAATAATTGTTGTTTTGATTTCAGATTATTCATAGTTTGGGGTTTGGATATAAAATTAAGGTGTGGCTTATCAAAAAAGGAAACCTCAAATGGGTGCGATTGAGGTATGGAGTAGATGATATCAAAAGTGCAGGTGGACTGACTGAAACTCTGTTTTTTTATGTTTGTGTCTTATACATAGTACACGTTATGTTGAGTTGAACCCACCATATGACATCTTCAATGATGCTTCTGCTTTCCAATGTCTTTAAATTGTTCCACCAATGCTGGTGAATGGGCAGATGTGGTAGTCAGATACCCTGATTACAAATTGTGATTCATTCTAACATCTGAATAAGCTAAATGAAATGGTGAGCAAAGATTCAAAATGTACACATTCCATTTTCTTTAACGCAACCTCCATCCCATCCTCTTTGGATAGAGCCATTTTCTGAATGCTAAAATGTCTTCTCTACTTGATTAAATTCCAAAAGAGTATGTTGTGCAAGAAATCAGTTTAAAGGGATACGCATTTCTTGTTCTTGTTAGTCAATATAATAGGATGGGAAACTGTATTGTGCTTGATGTTTTTCTTTGTGTCAAATTATGCCTAAATCCCATTTTAGTGGGGAAAGCACATGTTTCTGGAGTCTCGGGATGCACTGGACAAATAATTCACTGTTTTATAGGAACTCTTGTAAGGATGAATGGAAAAGAAGATAATGAACTCTTGCTTTGTTATTGCAGGAAATTGACCTGTATTGGACATAACATTCCTATGCAGTCTGACACCTAGTCTTTTTCTGCTGCGTTCCAAATAGAAAGTAGATTTGTAATTTGGTATTCTACTATCATGCCATATTGATTCCACCTCTGTTCTCACTATTTATAAAGAGACCTTAAGTGAACAAACTCCTTCTTGCCTGGATTTTTATGTCACCATCTTCTTTCAGGGGGAAAAAAAACATTAGCAGGGTTTGTCGGTTTTCTGTGTAATTGGCCCATTCCTTTGGTTCCTTCATCACTAGTTGGGAGTCATTTACTCACAACTGAAGGGATAACAAACCCCTCACTCTTGCTTTAGAAGATTTATATTGTAAGGACCTCTGCACACACCAACAAGCAAAGATCTAGCTTAGTTTGTTCAGGCTTCTGGAGTAATTTGACCACACTAATGTCTTTCTTTAGACCCAACAGCTGCTTGTTATGAGCTTTATACAATAGTATAATCTGTCATGGCCATTTCTGGTGTCAAGGGGGTGAAACTGTTCAAAATGACCCTTAGGTCTCCTTCAACTCTACTATTTCAATGTTTCTGCACTTGCCAAAACAAATGAAACCTTCCTAATTGATTCACATGCTTCATCCATCTCTAACCGTGTACTTAATGTTTATTTTTTAATTGGGTTCCTGATATGAAACTCCCACCATGACTAATAAGTTAATATATTTATAAGTGACATAATTAGTCTTTAGTACATTCTGTACTCCCTTGATAAAATCATGCATATGCAGTTTTCTGCTGTTTTGAAATCAGAGTTCCTTCTATCAATTTCTTCAAAATCCATGTCCATTTGTCTGGCTCGCTAATACAACAACAACAACAACAACAATAATAATAATAATAATACAGTAATAATGTAGTTGTCCAATTTTTTATGCATACAGCTCAAGTGTCCTCATTTCTTTTCAGTGCAAGATTTCATATAAAACACATCTAGTGAGAAGGAGAGCACTTCTTAGTGAACACAGAGGGTTTAGTCCTATTAACAAGCCAAGCCTACTCTCTGGCATAATGGGAACTGCCTTGGTTTTCTAACCAACCTGGTATCAGGTTTTTTTTTTAATCTCAAGCTTGGTTGTCTGGCAGCACAAAAAGAAATGTGCTAAGTTTCTGCTGCCAGTTTGCCTGGGTCAGTTTTCCCACCAACTGCTACTTGGATAGTCCAATGTGCCAATAGGTTTTCAAAAAAGACATTAAAGAGCAGGTGGCTAATCAGTGTCCTAAACAAGGAATCTACTGTTGCAGTGGAATAAAACAGAGTGGAATAACAGTAGTCCGACCACTATTATTCATGTCTGTGGCTTTCCACTTATGCCTTATGGAATCGTATTTTCCCTACTGTAAAGCAGTATAGCAAAATGCATTCTCCAATATTTACATTTTTTTAAATAGCTTGGCTTAAACAAAGAACTTAAATAAGTGTGCCCTCTATTGAAATTTTGACAATGTTTTAAGGCTATTAAGAATTCGACATTTAAGATAAATGCCAATTAAAGGTTTTCTGTGCCGTAGCGATAACAATGCATTGGATTTTTCCTTAATGGCATGAATCAGATCGTTCTTTATTGAGCACAGTGCTGATGACATTGTTTTTATTGGAAAATGTGTTCCATCACTAGCGCACTCAACCATAAGATATCATAAGAGGGGAAATTATGACCTCCCATTTTTCATTCAGAACACTGACAGATCCTACCTGCCTCTTTTTCTTCAGGTTCAGAGTAGAGTAAGCATGCAAACCAAGCTGATAATATTCCATCAGAACTTTCAACAAAGAAAAAAAAGTATTTTTATTTATGTTAGAATTCAGATATGCTGATAAACCTGATAAGGTAAAGTTATGTGTCCATGGGTGTTAAGATAAGCTCTCATTAAAGCAAAAGGCTGATTTAAAATAGTCTACTATGTGTCTATGAAGTGTTTTAAGTATATTTTATTCTGGAATAATATTTTAAATGACCATATTTGAGAGAATGATAACAAAAGAAATTATTAAAGAGAAAATGTACGATAGGCAAAGAACTACCAAGCTATATCTTGCTATCACTGACCTATTAAAATTCAGTTTATCTAGTTTTATATGAATTTCAATCAAATACTGAGATTAAAGAAATGTATTTGTTCTGGCAGTCATGACGGCAAAAGGAACTTGAAGCTCAAGAACAAATATTATACTTTGGGTTTCAATTATGTTTTAAAAATGGAAAACTTGGAGTTTGAGTTCTATTTGTTCTGAAAGGGTCTTCTTTTAAGGAATATATAGCCTAGTTTTGCAGGTGGATATTAATGTCATCTTGCCTGATTCCAGTTTGCTTGTGATTTTCAAGGATGTATGAACTATCTAATGTGTGACTTTGTAATATGAAGTAGAGACTGGCATAGATTATTAGATTTGGACTATTCTATGCTATCTGGCATGCTGTGTACTCTCTGTGGGTTTTTTTTTCTTAATTATCCTTGATTATTATGTCTCTCCTCCCTCTCCAACATGTATGCCACATGTCATCACTTCCCCCACTGTTCCTTCGTTGTTATGTACTGTATGTATATTTAAGACACTTGAGCTGTTAGATTGCATTCTTACTATTCCTTTTTCTTTATTCTACCAATATCAAGCAAGAATTCTGAATTTTCTTGCCATTTTCCGATAGATCTTTTATGCTACTGTCACAAGACAAGACATGCAAAGCATGAAAAGTTAATGATGTAGAGACTTCTTGGGGTGTCCAAAAGGACTGGTAACTTGAGAGATTTTTGATATTCACAAACAGGGAACTGGTTTGCACATTTCTTCTTTCAAACCTCTGCATTAATTACTTGTCTTGCTCTTCCTGAATGTCTTCTAAAATTCTCCCATTTCTCTGAGCACTAAGTTACATCAGTGGATCTTCACTTAAATTAATTTGGATTCGATCGAATAGCCTGACAAAGAGTGTGTATAGTACATTTATATAGCCAAGATCTGTGTGCTACATGAACCAAGTAAGTTCTCTTTATAGATTAGACTCTATTTTGCAATCAATAGCTAAGCAAGTCACTGTAGAATACCAGAAATTAGTTTGTGATTCGGATCATTGATTTTTACAGTCAGTATTAGTGGCAGTTCTAAAACACAGGTTGGGTTAAGGCTGAAATCTTATGACTAATAAGATGGGAATCAATCTCATTGAATACAACTGGGCATATTTCCAAGTCAACCAGCACAGAACCATCTTGCTAGGAAACAGCAGTTTAAAGTTTTAAAAAAATGTCTTTACATAGCCTATGTTTAGTTTTAGAAATTTATTACCTCAAGATGTGACAATGATATATTTGGCTATTTTATGAACATTTTGTCAATGACAATTAGCTTCAATAACTAAAAAGAACATGCCACAGGATACCAGTTCTTTTAGAAGAGAGGTCAGCCATGGAAAAGGACTAATTTCACAACTTGCTTGTGAGTTGCCCATAACAGTCTGACCATGATTTAAAGCATAATACTGGATAACGTGGGTTTTTGATCAAATATAGTTCAAATCAGTGGTGGGATTCAAATAATTTAACAACTGTTTGGCCCGGGTCAGATTGGCTATCATGGGAGGTGTGGCCCATTCCCTGTCCTCCAGCTCTGCTGCACATGTGGGACGAGCCTCCCGCGATGGCCAACTTGCCCTGGGTGAACCGCTTGTTAAATTAACCCCCTCCTCACTATCAAATGGATCCAGAGCACTGTGCTACAATGGAGAAATGGGAAATGGAGCAGCCAGCATGAGGGAAGGAGGAGGAGCAGGGAGAAGAAAGAGGGAAAGTGGCCTCCTTCCATCGTGCCGGACATTCTGTTGCCCGTTTTTCCACTGTAGTGCAACACCACACTGTGGAGCTTGCCCCACCCACCGCTACCCAGATGCATTTCTTTGCCTACCTGATTTCCAGCTCCGTTGCGTTTCTCCATCGTGTTTCTCGCTGCGTCCTGCCTGCAGCACCCATGCTGACTTCCCCTTCTCGGCCAGAACTGGAATGCCACTGCGTTTAAGTGCCGGTAGATGCCGGCCTTCCCTCCAGTGAGCCTGGGCAACTGATGGAGAGAGACAGGGCCATTTCAACACCTGGCATCCAGATGCCCTCGCTTCCCCCAAGCATTTCTTTGCCTACCTGATTTCTAGGTCCATCGCATTTCTCTGCCACGTTTCTCACCGTCGTGTGGACTGGTCTACTGAGTTTCTTTTTCTTCAAAAGAGATAATAACAAGATATGCAGGTTCACATGAAACTAATACACAGGTCAGGAAACCACAGTGCAGGTAAAAAATGGGGAAATAGACTAGCTTCAGAAGGGCAAAGGAGTAAGGCAAAGCTGCATACTATCCCCTGATGCAACCTATATGTAGAATATACGGCATATTAAGGGAAGTTGGTTTAGAAGAAGAAGGACACGGTTGAAAAGCAGGAGGAAGAAATATCAATAACCTGAATTATGCTGATGATATTAGCTGAAAATGCAAATGATCTGCACGCTCCAGTAATGAAAGCCAAACAGCAGAGTAAATAACAGGACTAAGATTAAATATAAATGCCAAACTAATCAAAGAGGTATAGCAACCAGCATTAGAATTAACAATTAAGATCATGAAATAATGGATAGCTTCTGTTTTTTAGGTTTAACTACCAACAGTAAAGGAATGGGCAGGCAAGAAATATGCCAGAGGCTAGCATTTGGTACAGCATCTGTGAAAGCTTTGGAAAACACATTCAGATCTGAACCTACCAAGATCAGACTCATGCAGGCAATGGTTTTTCCTGGGATGTTCTGTGGAAGCAAAAGTTGGACTTTAAAGAAGCAGGATGGGAAGAGTATTTTTCATATTTGAACTTTGGTGTTGGAGAAGACTCCTGACAAACAACTGGAGCATAGAACAAAGCAATTCAGAGTTCTTGTTTGAGGCACAGATGACTATGCACAAATGATCATACTTTAGCCACATTATCTGAGAATTTAGCTTTCTGGAGATGTCTGTAATGTGGAAGAGGTAGGAGGTTACAGTCAGTGTTGGGATTCAAATAATTTAACAACCGGTTCTCTGCCCTAATGATTTCTTCCAACAACCAGTTCACCAAACTGCTCAGA
>JANHFT010004300.1:289627-300384 GCA_032467955.1 Pseudoxenodon macrops | reverse complement strand
TATTATTATTATTTCTTTTATTCATTGAACATGAAACTCAGTCAACTGAACAATCACAAATACATTGACTGGTGCTATTGGTTGTTACGGGTTGCTGCCAGTGTCCTAGGTATCAACCAAATACCTTCTTAAAATATATGATGTTCCAAGTAGCGCAGTCTTATTATTATTGTTGTAATAATAATTATTGTTGTAATAATAATAATAATTGTTGTTGTTGTTGTTGTTTATTGTTGTTGTTGTTATTAGCCATGTCTGGCTCAAAAAGTGCCATTATGTACATTATGTGCCATTCTCGTAGTTCTAAAGATTGCTTTCCACATGGATTTAGGATCCGAATTGAGAGCTTCCACCCAGTTCTATTGATAGTATTTAAGAGCAGTCAAAAAGTTTAGTGTGATTATTTACCCACCCCTGTTGTCTATCCATCTTCCGTGACTTCCAGGTCAGAAATTGAGTTTTTGTTCTTTGCTTTAAAGCTTTAGACTTAAACCCCCTGCAATCAATCTGTTCCATACCTTTTCATCACCAGCAATCAAAAACTCAAGAGATTACCAGCTACCTTCAGGCAATCCACTAAAATCCAGAACAGAAAAGCAGCTACCTTGTCTTTCCATTTCTTTCACTTTAGTCCTTAATTTTCCACAACCAGGTAGTGTCATATAATCATGTGCCATTTCAAACTCTTGAATCCTTGGCAAAAACAATTTTTCAGTTTTGATATTGTGAATTACTTGAAGTAAAACAAGTTTATAGTTTGTGCCTGGTCCCTGTACCCTCCTTGAACAGACCTAAACAATTCTACATAAGCTAGTCTGGTATTAGTGACCGAGATAATGAATGAAACCTGAACTGGATTCAAGTCATCCGCCCCCACAGGGCGGGGTGTGGCTCTGAGGCTTCCTTTGTCAACCTAATCTACTTCGTCTGGTTGTTGCTGTAGAAGTAGAATGAAGTACCATCCCTGTATAAACTGCCTTGAAAAACAGGATAAAAGGCAGGAATCAGAAAATGGAATGGCTATAATGCCTGACATTTTTGCCCAGCTGTACATAAGACTAACTTCTTGTGGGGTGGGGTGGTCAAACTAAGCCATTAGTGGGTAGCTATGGGTAGCTATGGGGCTAGACAGAGAAGGCTTCCCACAGTGTGCATGCAGGAGTGAGGATGGAGTCATCTCAAACTATGAGATGGATTGAAAATAAATTTGATCAACAACAACAACAACGATGATGATATCTGGATAGTGGATGTGGCAGTACATGGAGGCAGCAAAATTGAAGAGAAAGAACTGGAGAAGATCACAACATTTAAAGACCTGCAAACAGAAATAGAACGACTGTGGTAGAAGCAAGCAAAGGTAGTCCCATTAGTCATAGGCTCCTTGGGTACTATCCAAAAACAACTGGAGCACCACTTGAACATCATCAGCATTGACAAATTCACCATCAGTCAATTACAACAGGCAGCTTTACTCAGAACAGCTTACAACCTGTGGACAATATCTGTAATACCATCAAACGTCCACATTTGCTTATCCCAGGTCCTCGGAAAGGATTTGATAGACAAAACTGCCATATCCAGTCTGAACATCTGTCTATGTGATGAATCATAATAATAATAATGGAGTGGAGTGTAACATCTCTAGCTCAGTTTTCCAGGCGGTGAGCAATAGGTCTCTGCCTTAAGTTTACATCTTATCCTTCTGGATGACATTGCTACATGCTCTTTAGCTGATGCCCCTTTGTCCACGTAATGTGTGAATGTCCTTGGGAAAGGAGGGGAAGAGATGTTGCCTAGGGAGAAAAAAATCAGGCAAGAGAGGCAGGAGCCTGCAGTTGTTAAGGGTCAGAGAAAGAAATTTAGGAAGGATCTGCCCTAATGGATCAAACTGTTAAAAGTATAGGGTGTAGTTTGTGCTTTCAGATTTGCAAGATTCTGATAATGTAGCCTTACAGGAAAGTAGAATTAGTTCATCTTGTCATGTTTCCTGTCCGTTTTACCAAGGAGGACTGACAGGCCATCTAAGTATGCTGCCACCTTGTCTTATTGAAGGCCATCAGAAAGGCTGACTAGACAATGACTAGAAGGCCATTCACAGCAGGAGGAATTGACTTTTGCTTTGCTTTGCTGTGCTAACAAGAGTGGGAAAGAAGTTTACTAGTAAGCCTAGTAAAATAGATCCAAATCCAGAGACCACCTGTCTTTGAACTTTTTGTGCAGAGTATCAATTTTTTGTTAATTTTAATTTAATTTATTATGTTTAATTGTTGATGTGGAGAGTATCAAATATTTTGGAGTATTCTAAGGGATAGAAAGGTTAGAGTTAGACTATGTTTCTTTAAGTGATAAGACTGAAGAAGAAGAAAGGAGAACATTTTGGTGGCCAGGGATTTTGATAACACTGCTAGTCCTCAACTTAAAATAGTTCATTTAGTGACCGCTCAAAAGTCACAATGGCACTGAAAAGTGACTTATTACCGTTTTTCATACTTATGACCATTGCAGCATCCCCATGATCACATGATCGAAATTCAGAAACTTGGCAACTGACTCATATTTATGACGATTGCAGTATCCCCAGGGTCATGTGATCACCTTTTGTAACCTTCTGACAAGCAAAGTCAATGGGGAAGCCAGATTGGTTTAACAACCGTGTTACTAATTTAACAAATGCAGTGATTCACTTAACAACTATGGCAAGAAATGGTCCAAAACTCACTTAGCAAATATTTCACTTAGCAAGACAAATTTTGGGCTCAATTCAGAGGTGGGTTCTGAATTTTCCTACTGCCAGTTCACTCAGGGTTGCACATCGTGCGCGTGCACGCGGGGCAGTCAAAAACAGCTTGTAGAAGCAAAATCCAAGATGGTGGCGCTCACAGAGCCACCGATAGTACCAGCTATGTGACGTCACTGCAGAATTACTACCTACTCTATAGAACCAGATAGAACCGGTAGGAACCCTACTGGCTCAATTGTGGTCATAAGTCGAGGACCTGTACTGAGGAAGAAAAATCAGAGTTGCATCTTCTGATCCCATCAGATCCAGCAGGTGAGGCATGTTATGGATCCCATACACTAAAGAATATCATCTGACAGGCCTCTTGGAACAACATCCCAACCCCGGAAATTAAGATTGTTCCTTAGGCTTTTTGTTTTTAGGAAGAAACATAACTGTGTCATCATGTTTGGGGATGCAGTAATAGAGACCTTTTCAGAGGGTTGTACTGAATGAGACATCTGGCTGTACAGTATTCACCTGCTATTATTATTCTGTACTCAGTTGAGCTTTTAATGGTGTTTTAACATGATTGTATGCTTGTTGCATTTGTTTATATTTTATTTTGTTGTTTTAATTGCTATAAGCCACCCAATGTCACGTAAGTGAAATGAGCAGTTACACAAGATAGACAGACAGACAGACAGACAGACAGACAGAGACAGACAGACAGACAGACAGACAGACACAGACATACAATATAGTAAACAGAGGAGTGATGTAAAGTAGTTAGATGTATATCACATATACTGGCTTTTGTATATAAAGCTTAGTCAGGAGCCCACCTAAAAAGCATAAACCTTTCCAAAGTGGAGAAGTTGCAAAGCTTTTAACAGGCTAAGGATAATATTTTAAACTGTTAAGAAAAAAAACACGATTATTTGATTTATATGAGTAACTTTGAACAGGTAGCTGATGTCCAAGTTTCCATCTTACAATGGATAGGAGCTCAGATAATTCAGTATTAAATACTTGTTTTCTGACCATTGCTTTAGCCCCTCTCAAATCCTAGGGGAAATGAAAATCGAGTAAAAAGCTTAGTTACCCAGTTCCTCTTCAACAGCTGCTTTCCAGTGGTTTAATTCCATCTTGAAATGTTTTTTATGGTGCCAAAGGATCCAAAGGAGATTAGTTTAAGCCAGTAGTTTAAGAATACATCAATATGCAGGTCTTTAGAGAGGCTATCCATAACTCCCAGCATAAGGAAGCTTTTGAAATGTATTGGACCATCCCAAATATAATTTAATTTTTTTACTATATAATGTTTAGTAGTCAGTAAGCTTTCTAGATACAGGTGCATATACTATTTCAGCAACTTTAACTTAAATGCAGCCAGGGTAAAATTACCACCTAAAGAAGCATAGACCTAGTGCAGGGCTGTCAAACTCCTGGTCCGCAGGCCGAATGTGTCACCTGCTGGCATTGCCTACACCCAGTTTAGCGAAAGGGGGGAAAAGTTGTGATACATGATGATGCCTTGATGCTGTGAGTTTGACACCAATGGTCTAGTGCTTCTTTGAACCAGAGGTGGGTTCCTACCAGTTCTACTGAGTAGGTAGTAAGCCGCTGGTGACATCACAGAGCCGGTTCTGCTCCGTGGGTGCCGGCATTTTTATTTTAGGGGGGGTTGAATTCTTTTCGGAGTTTCTGGCACTGCGCATGTGTTGCCATCTTGTTTTTGGCCTTTTTTGGAATTTTTTGGGGCTTTTTTCTACTGTGCATGCGCATGCACGCCCATGAGGCGTGCGTGGCACGGGAGGCAGCGAACCGGTGGTGAGGTAAGTTAGAACCCACCCCTGTTTTAGTTTCAATTCAATCCCTTCAGCCTTAATGGTTCCTTTTAACTCTGGGATTCTATAATAGAACTCTCTGACAATTAAAAAAAAAGATCAAAGAATAATTCTCAGCTAGCAGGTGGGTTCATGGTTGAAAGGATCTTTGGGGGTCCCTATATATGAACAGAAAGCCCCCCCCAAAAAAATATGCCTCATTTTCACTCACCTCAGTGAAACCAGTCAGTGAAGTTATAACTTTTCCACAGAGCTCCTATTTTACTGGATCATAGACTTCTATAGATAACAAAGGCACAGACAATAAATTATATTGACATCAAATTCATTGATAGAAAAAAAAAGAATGGATTATTTGTTCCTGTGCCTGCCAGAGTCTTAAAAACAGTCCTGGCAGGGCCTTATATGCTGTGATGAGCTTTGTGGGTTCATTCATTGTGCCATGTATCACAGCCATAACTTGCCATCTAATTGATATCCAGTTATTCTCTAAGGAACTGTTTCACCGCAGTCTTCCCAAACACTATTATTTTCCCTAGACAGATCCAAACAGCACTAAGCTCTGCAGGATCCTGCATTTAAACTTCTGGGACAATTTTCATCAGCAGCCCAGCAGAGAGCTAAATAGCAGAACAAAGCCAGATGGTGATTTTGTAAACAATATGCTCCAGATGTTCAAAATTGCATAAAGGTGATTTCAAACTTTTCAGCAAGCAGAATAACAGAATAACAAGAATTGGAAGGAACCTTGAAGGTCGTCTAATCTAAGCAGAAGACCCTATACCATTTCAGACAAGTGGCTGTCTAATCTCTTCTTAATAACCTCCAGTGATGGAGTACCCAAACCTCTGGAGGCAAGCGGTCCCACTTATTAATATTCTGCCAGAAAGAGAACTATCAGGGAGACATAAGTGTAAAAGGTTTATGGAAGATTCAGAAGGATAGAGCACAATCATCATGTCCTTATAACGACCCCATAATCTCTTGCGGGGTGGAGTCTGGGTAACGGAACAAAGCTGTTTACTGGCCGGATGCCCTTCCTGTCACTAATGTGGAGTTATACTCAGCAGATATATTCTCAACATGCCCAGAGAGAGAAATATCTGCCTCTACCTAGGATCGAACTCACAGCCTCCTGATTGTGAGGTGAGAGCTCCATCTCTAGGCCACTTCACTAATAGATAGAGCACAATACCGAGAGGAAATGACCAACTCTTTATTCAACAATCCCTGGGCTCCAGCTTTATAAAGAGAGGAATCCCAAACAATGGAAAAACAAACATTACAGAAATCGAGCACATGAAATCCTCAACTTCATGAAGCAAGCAAGGAAGCTGCTAAGCAATAGGAAGGCTGGTACAGTAGCAACCATCTCAACTCATTCCTGGAGCCCAACTTAATAAACGAGATCTCCCATCCAGCAATCTGTAGAGTAGTGCCCCAGAGCAATAGCGTAGCTGGATAGCAATTGTTACACCCTTGTACCTCTGACCTGAAGTCTCAGCAGATGCCATATCCAAAACCCCACTGGGCAAATTTCTGAAAGGATCAGCAATGCATGCTTCTTTGGCCTTCTCCTCAGTGATTAAATGGCAGACAAGGGAGGCCTTATTACAAGCCAACCTGGCATTTAGTAGTAGCAGCAGCACCTGAAAACCAGGACCTCTGAAGTTCTGCTGGCTGGATATAGGGGCTGAGAGAAGGGTGAAATCCAACAGGCTGTGACAGGTTCTGGAGAACCGGTAGCGGAAACTTTGAGTAGTTCAGAGAACCGGCATATACCACCTCTGGCTGGCCCCAGAGTGCAGTGGGAATGGAGATTTTGCAATATCCTTCCCCTACCATGCCCACCAAGCCATGCCCACCAAGCCACACCACGCCCACCAAGCCACACCCACAGAAACAGTAGTAAAAAAATAGGATTTCACCACTGGGCTGAGATCAGGGAGCTGGAATGCAAAATCAGTATAAAACATTGGGTTTTTCACATCATTCAGATCAGAGATGGGATTCACTTATCTTCCTTACTGGTTTGCAAATGTGAGTGCGCGAGCATGCATAGTACTCACATGTTATGTCAGGGCAGGCAGGTGGAGCCTCCCACAGTCGCCACTACCAGTTCACGTGATCCGGAGAGAACCAGCTGTATACCACCACAGATTCAGATGCACAAAATTTCTAATATAAAAGATGTTTATTTTTCTGTATAACAGCTAACTAATGTATTAGAGCCATAAAAGTGGAAAGCACAGGAAAGCATCTTTGGCAAAAGAATAATACACTTTGAAATAGACCTCTTGGCAACACAGGTGATCCTTGCTGAACGACCATTTAAAATTAGGATAGACTTCAAAAAAAGTACTTACTGTACATCTCACCCTTGAAGTTGTGTCTGCCACGCTCTTCTATCCCATAGTCAAGTGATCACATTTTGGCAACCGGATTGCATTTACAACTGCTTCAGTGTGTCCCACGTTAATAGGACCATGAATTGTGACCTTTTGCCATTTTCCAGCAGAAAATGCCCACTGGATATGCTGGATTTATTTAACAACCATGTGATTCACTCATTTAATGACCATGATGATTCACTTAATGGCCATTGTAAAAAGATTGTAAAATTGAGTCAGGTCATATGGTAACTCATATAAAAAAGGCAGCAACTTACAACCAAAATTCAGGAGTCAATTGTGGTCATAAGTCAAGGTCTACCGCTACAGCAGCCATTATGGATACTTGCTGAGATTTGAAAAAGAGAGAGAGAGCTTCCCTTATTACTAAACATTTTTTTTGAATTCTGCTTCCTATACAATAAAGATTCTTGAGGTATGAGATAAAGATTTGAAAAAAGTATTGTCAGGGATACATGTAAACATACATAACTACTCTGCCATAAACAAACACTAATTTGGACATTTTTGCTATGGGTATAGAAGTGGACTTCTGTATTTTCCGTGGGGGGAAAAAGAACTAAGACTTTACCACAGTCTGCATGATCAAAGTTTGAATATACATTTGACCATATTCCAGGTGGCATATTATACACATTCCTGTAATAAATTATTGATAAGAAAAGGCTTTTTCGCTTTCACAAATGTTGATATTTGAAAGAGGAAAAAAGTGCATTGTTGGATGAAGAACTGAAGTATTGTGGCAGTTTCAATTGAATATCTTTTGCTTGCTTTTTAGATGCAAATATGGTCCAGCTGGATGGCAAACTTGAAAGAACAAGATCATTTTTATTCTTATTTTTTTTACTTCAATTGACTGTAACACATGAAACACTGGTACACAATTGCAGGGCTAATTCCAATATTTCTAATGTGCTGTTTCTGAGATGATCTGAAATGCTTACATTTACCACAAGTCCAAGTTTCAGATGGCTCATGCCAAGATGCTCTCAATATTTCGTTTTCTTTATTCTTCCTTCTCAATTGCTTAAGGACTTTGGAATGACCATCTCAAAATGTCATGTAGATAACTGACATCAGACTTTGTTCTCTTCCATTGGTGGGTTGTGTCCATTCGGAATCTCCTGCAAGAGCTTTATCTCATCAATAACACTGATCTTGTAGCTTGTTCTCTGTCATGAGTGCAGCCTCTCTATTGTTGCCTTCAGATGATAATAAGTTATCTCTAATGGACAACTACGTCTTTCAATGCAATTGGTCCTTGAACCAAAACATGTGAAGGGATATTCTGATGATCCGGGACCTTTCTTGGCTTTTTCCAATATTCTCTTGTCCACATAGAAAAGTGATTCTGCTTTCCCATTGTTCTGGGGATAAACAAAGAAACTAAAGACTCCCATCATTTCGGAAGACTTCACAAGCCAATTGAGTATTGTGCTGTTTAGTCCCCAGAGATAAAATACAATAGGTCCAGGTAACTCTTCACCAATAAAAACAGACCCAAACAAACTTCCTGTTGGCCCGTTGGTTCAGGAGGCTTTCCTGGAGCCTAGGGAGCAGCAAAAAAACAGGCCAATGGGCCAACTGGAGTAAGGCCTGTGCGCATGCGTGGGGGGAAGACAATACGGGGATGGTTGTGCGCACATGCATGGGGGCAGGGCATTGCATTATGAGTTTAAGCACGTGTGTGCATGACCCCCTGAGCTCCCCCCGCTTTTGGCACACGATGGGAAAAATGTTAGCCATCACTGGTCTACAGACTGTCAATAGAAAAGTGTAACTTAGGTTTTTAGAGTTATGAAAATACTTTTTTAAAAAGCTACTTTTTATTCTGAACAAATAATCGGTGTGTATCATATTGGTTTCTGGAATGAAAGAAAGCTATGAAAATCCTTACAATTGGGTTGGAACTGTAATGGAAAGGAATTGGTGAGCAAGGAAGATACATAAAAATAGAAATAGATGTTGAACTATTTCATATTCTGTGTTATTTGAAGGACGCTGTTCCGAGAGATAGTTGGGGAAACAAAAATTCTCCACTATCTCTCCCCCCCCCCAAAAAAAAGAGAGAAGAAAAAAATAATATGAGTCAATTGGAGAAAATCAAGATGAAATGTAAAACTGAGCAAGAATTGAACTTCTTTATCTCTGTGTAAGTGTCATATAAATAAATAGTTTCATTCTTTTTAAAGCTAGTGGTGAACTCGCAGAAGAACATTTCCTTCATCTTTACCTCATGGATGGGAAGCCAACTGTTCAATTTGGCTGTGGCCCTTCTCCAAACATTTTGACAGTGACTGCCAATCACTCCATTAACAGGGATGTCCTTGTACCGATCACACTAAGGTAAGACTTTCCTGTGCTTAAGTGAATAATGACTGAACCTATTACATGCTTGCCTTCTTACTGAGGAAAATATAAGAAAAATCAAATGTAAAGGTCATACACAGTTATCTCTAGAAAATTATATCTATGTGTCTGTCTGTCTGTCTGTCATCTATCTATTTGATTTAAATGCCACCTAACTCTCAATTATTCTGGGTGGTTCACAAATAAAAACATTAAAACATACAATGAGAAACAAAAGTGAAGAACAAAAGATGGCAAAGATAACAAGAACCAGATAGGAACAATAACAACAACAAAACAAACCCACACAATCCAAGGGGGCTTCACTCAGACTTGCCTAAGGCCTGGGTAAAGAACCAAGTCTTCAAGGCCCTTCAAAACACCACCAGGTTGGGGGGCCTCTGAATTTTGGATCCAGGGGGGAGAGGAAGGGGGGAACCTCTTCCCATAGGGTAGGAACTGCTCCCATTTCTCTAGGAAAGATTAGAGATGAAATATATGCCTTCTATGAAGAATATTCCTTATGCTATCCTTGTTTCTTGGGTGAAAAGGATTAGGCACTAGATAAAGAGAAAGATTCCCTGGCTGAGACACTTAGAAGCTGAGATCAGTCTGAATATACCAAACAAAGAGAGATGGTATGGGAATTTGACCTGAAATAAGATAGCTTTATGCATTCCTTTGAAGAATTATAAATATAATGTGGAAATAAGGATGGTGCTGGGGATTTGAATAGACCTGCAAGTAGCATTGATAATGTGCAGCTTATTTTATTTTTCACTGTTAGCTTGTTTATAGACTACCAGCGCTTCTATCTCAATCAACACAAATCTAGATTCCCTGTGCAGCCCAGGAATGTTGGGATTAATAAAAAGCTCCACTCCAAACTTCTATTGTAACATACTGATTTTGACACCACCCTAATACTGGCAGAACTGTGTTCTCACTTCCTCAGAAGTGTAGAAGTGAAGACACTATTACAAAACAGATTTCTAATATTACACCTCTTGGTATTCATTTTATCCATTGCTAGCTGCGTGTAAGCTACACATAGTCAAGATACATAAGATATTATTGAACAGATATGAATCTTGCTTCTTCAGATACAAGCTACAGCCTTTATCAAATCAAAGCATGCACATAGGTTCCTTAATTTATTTTGATGTTTTTTTTCTTTGCTTTGCTACTTCAATAGTAAATATTGTGGAATATTTCTTTCTCATTATAGTGCCTTTCTATAGGTGTGTGTGTTTGGGGGGAGGGGAATCTCCTACATTTAAGTTCTTTTAGTTCAGCTGTCGGAGATAACAAAAATAATTGCTGCAACCTCTGAAGTTAATTAGACAAATGGTTTAAGACAAGGGTGAAATCTACCGGTTCAGCCCGGTTCTATAGAGTAGGTTGCAAGCAGCTGGTGACGTCATA
>JANHFT010004300.1:266901-279677 GCA_032467955.1 Pseudoxenodon macrops | reverse complement strand
TTAAGAAGATGTTGGATAACCATTTGTCTGAAGTGGTGTAGGGTTTCCTGCCTAAGCAGGAGGTTGGACTAGAAGACCTCCAAGATCCCTTTCAACTAGGGGTGAGTTCTGGATATTTTTGCTGCCAGTTTGTTCAGGGTCGTGCTGCGTGTGCGTGCATATGCAGCAATGAAAAACAAATCCAAGATGGCGGTGCCCACGGAGACACCAACGGTACTGGCTCCGTGACATTATCGCCAAGTTACTACCGGTTCTATAGAACTGGATAGAACCGGTAGGAACCCACCTCTGCTTCCAACTCTGTTATTCTATTCCTAGTCCAATACCTATTAAGCTTTAGCCTAAAGCCAGCCTTTTAATATTGGTTGTATACACTTAGTCTCTGTTTTACTAATTCCAATATTATGGCATTATTATGGATATTATGGAACCAGATAAACAGATAAAATAATTTCAGTATATATAGCAAAACACCCTACAGGTGTTTAAATGCTCTGAAGATATGTCCTCCTGAATAAAATATTGGATGACTGTTTTGGATGAAGTACAAAACGTACATCTGGCATTTGCTTCACTGAAATATTTTCTGTACAGGAGGCTAGTAAATAAAGTTGTCATGGAGGGATACTATTATCAGTGTTATCACCAGATTTATGCTGCCCTTGGCAAAGGAGGCTAATGCGTTTACCTTTCCTATATCAAAATCTATGTGAAACCTTCTGATGTTTTTCCAAGTTATCCTCCGTGTAATCCAGGACTTGTTGTGGTGATTGAAAGACTGTCAGCAGAGTGAGGGTTTATCCTAACTCTCTTTGGGTTTTTTCTATGTTTTGCATTAAATCAGGAAATAAAGTCAACTAAATCATAACCGTGAGGATGAAACAAGGCCCACCGTAACAGAGTATGGTAAAAATTGGAGTAGCCAGGCAATTAGGCAATGATATAAATCTCTAGTGATCAAAGTGGGGGGCGGAAAAGAAGATATACAAGTGAAGGTTCTACCATAGTAATTATGTTTTTAAAAAATCTACCATGTTACGGAGTAGGAATTATTGTATGTTAAAACAAACCTGCATCAGGGAAATTGACATATCAAAGTAGGGGCAATTTGAGTTTTAAACAAATGTTCTCTGGCAGTTTACATGAACGGGTCCATAAATCAGAAGAAGATGAATGCAAAAGATTATACAGACAATATATAGTCATGTTATTGAAATGACTTTTTAAATGACTGAGTCCACTCCAGCTGCTCAAGGCAGACATCCAAATCAAAGTATCTTCCAAATGTATGGATAAAGCTCCCTTTGTCCCAAGACAAACTTCCCAGGTGCCCCTCATCCCAATGATAATAATAACGCCATTGTAATAAATAAAGGCCTTATTTCAATACTGTAAAGATCTTGTGGCAACAACCTTAATACAAAATAATTTGGGAAAGATGGTACCCGGTACTAAAGGGTTTAAACTTTAGTCATTCCCCCATGCTAATTAAAACATTTCTAAGCAATGCAGTTAAACACAGCAGATAAAGATAATTACAAAACAAATTGAATTAAAGTCAAATGTGGCAGTGAAAGGGTTAAAGGTGGCATAGCTAAGTGGGCGGGGGACTTTATGATACTTATTTTAATTACTGGCTAATCCAGGGCTGGTAGCAAGGGTTGAGTTTCTATCTACTATCTACCTGCATCCTTGATTCTGTAGAGGTGAAGTTGCCCTTGATCGTCCGCCATCGGGTAGGATTCTGCTTTGCATTCATCAAGCAGATCAATCAAGCTTACATTTGGATAACGTAGCTGATTCTTGGTTAAATTGACAAAGAGACAATCACAGACAGGTGAGGTTGGGAAGCAGGGGTGGGTTCTACTTACCTTCCCTACATGTTCAGAGTCATGCTGGAAGTGCACATTTTGCACATGTGTGCGAGCGTAGCAAGGACACTCCCTCTCTCACATCCAGGTGAAAACCCTCTGTGCATGTGCAGAAGGCTTTGCACATGCACAGAGGGTTGTTTTTCGGCCAATTTGAGGCCTGAGCAGCGATTTTGAACCAGAGGACCAGTTTGTGGGGCGTGTCCAGCAGGCCATCACTGCCGGTTCAGCAAGCAGGGGGGAAATTTCCGCTACTGGTTCTAGCGAACTGGTCCAAACCGGTAGGAACCCACCTCTGTTGAAAAGTATGAGGAATAAACCTTGCAAGTCGTGAAATACAGAGTTTGAGATCGACACAAGGATTTGGTGAACAGGGATCAGATGTAGTTCAATCTATCAATCTCCTTTGTCAACTGGCATGCCATGACTTGTTTTTGTTTTGGAATAGTAAGCCCTTTGTGGATGGAGGCCCTTGGTGCCTATTAGCCCCAAATTCTATTATGTCACACTTTGCAATCAAAGCTCCCTTTCCATAGCTAAGCATTCCTATTTCCTTCACTCTCTGTTCACAGTATTTAGTTTATTGTGGTCTGAACATCCTTGTTACCCTGAACTGGTCACAACACTTGAGGTAGGTATATGAAGACGAACAATGTTTTAGAATAAACAAGAGATATTGTAGCTGATGCAGACAATTGAGAAAGCTATATGCTTATCATATTTATTAATCAACATGTCATAGGACCTAGAACTGAACTTTGTGTCATCCTGTTTACTCTCCCTTTAGTTTGTTCATGCTATGGATAAGCACTTTTGGTATATAGGTTTTGAACAAGTTATATATCTTTTTAGTTGGTGTGACAATGAAAATGGTCTAATTATTTTTCAAATGTGTTGTTTAAATCTACATTATTCCCAAAAGACACTAATCTACCAATATTTTCACACTAACATGTCTTTTTCTCATGGTCGGTTTCAAATAAAAATAATAAAATAATAAAAGTGGCATTACCAGAATTTCTGAAGGTGTAGCTGTGCTAACCTGTGCCCATAAAACATTTTTGTAGGCTACAGTCTATTTGATTAAATTAATTTTGAGCTGGCAATGTATGTAAGCAGGTGGTGGGAGGGTGGAGGTGGAAATAAACAGGAGGGCAGAGGCATTAAATGAAGAAAATACAGGCAATGGTAATTATGTGATTAATAGTTCCAACCCATGAAAGGACTGTTGCGGATGACAGAGACATCATAGTTTTAGCGAGCTGTTTCCCTGTTGTGTGATAAACAAACAGCCCATTTCTTTCATTCCCCTTTGAAACAGAATCTTCATTTATTAATTTATTTTAAAAATATGTTTAAATGCTTCACTCTGTCATTCACTGCAAAATAATTCATTGAAATAAATTAAGATAGGCATCAAGGAGAAGAAAACACCTCTCTTCTAAAATGGGTGTGCTCGTTTGAGGGGAAGGTGCCAAGAAGGTCAAAATGTGGTTGTGAGCTGGTTTCAAAGCCCCGCCCCTTTTTTACAAGGAAATGTGGGGATTTTTATCCCATAATTTCAGCTCGGGTTTTTTTTTAATCCCCTAAAATGCTTCTAATCAAGAAGAGAAAAGGAGAACTGATCAAGGAGAGAAGCAGCCTGGAATCGAGGAGAAACTTCTAATGGTGAGGACAATTAATCAGTGGAACAGTTTGCCTTCAGAAGTTGTGGGAGCTTCATCACTGGAGGTTTTTAAGAAGAGACTGGACAGTCACTTGTCTGAAATGGTATAGGATCTCCTGCTTGAGCAGGTGGCTGGATAAGAAGAGGTCCAAGGTCCCTTCCAGCTCTATTCTGATTGATTGAAGTGTCCATGCAGTCTCCAAGAATCAGGCACAATTGAACGAATGGGGGAGGGGAGCTAGGAACTCCATTCTGTTACAGTTACACACTGTTACCTCAAGGTCCCTTCCAGCTCTATTCTGATTCTGATCATTTTCATTGCTATGAAATTGAGGGGCGTGAAGAGGCCTCAAAAAGTTATTTCCTGATAGGATTCTAGAAGGTTTTCTCAACTGGGAGGAACCATTCAATTTAGCCATTCAGGGTTTTTTGCTAAGAGGGAACCCATCGTAGTCCCAAATTCCTTCAGCTTCTGAAAGCCAGTAGCATTACTCAGTATATCTAAAATCCAAACCAGAGCATTTTTTTAAAAAAAAACTTCCTCTTCCTTCACTGCCATGTCATGTCACTGCTTGCCAAGGGCAGTAGCTGATCGATATGTTCACAGCAGTGACCCGTCTTAATGCCTGCCACTGTCTGTCTGGATAGCCTCATCCTCATCTATCTCCACTGTTGCTCAACAACACACACCCTTATTGCTCTCCGACCCCAGCCTTATTACTCACTGCTAGAAGCTGCATCCTGGCAGATGGAGAAAGTAGAGAGTAAGCACAGCTGCTTCCTCTCTAGCAATCGGAGGAGCAGGGGCACAATATAATTATATTGCATTGTGCCCCTGCTCCTCCGATCCTATAGTGTGCCTGCTCCTCTGATTGCTAGAGAGCAAGCAGCTGCGTCCTCTTTACTTTCTCCATCTGCCAGGATATATTACTCTTGCGTAAACTCCTACTTTTAGCTAATATGGGTGAATAATCACCTTTCCTTTAGCTAAACCTCAATGAGCCTGTAACCAAAAGGAATCCAGCATTTCTCTGGGCATATTTCAGAAAACCGACCAATGGAGAGTCTGCAGTTAATCCTCCAAAGTCAAAAGAGGCGGCAGAGTTGACTCCTCCAATTGTCTAGCAGCCCAGGCGCCAT
Organism: Pseudoxenodon macrops; assembly: GCA_032467955.1. Classification (NCBI taxonomy): domain Eukaryota; kingdom Metazoa; phylum Chordata; class Lepidosauria; order Squamata; family Pseudoxenodontidae; genus Pseudoxenodon; species Pseudoxenodon macrops. The sequence goes on along the minus strand of JANHFT010004300.1, from coordinate 275,000 downwards.
ATGTCAAGAGCATAGGAAGGCAGTTTTTAACAGCAATCAAGAGAACTCAAGGCAGGGAAGAGGGACCTGAGAAAAGAGTGCAAATATGTGAATATGAGATTTGAAAACAAAAGAGTAAGCAGATTTGCTTAGCTTCCAGGATCAGGATCAATATTCTATAATGGGGATCTAAGGAGCCAAGTGGCCTAGCAACAGTTAAATATGGTCCATGCAATGTAACGCAATGCAACGCAACCCAATCTTGAATAAAAAATAGCAATAGCACTTAGACTTGTATACCACTTCACTGTGCTTTACAGCCCTCTCTAAACGGTTTACAGAGTCAGCCTATTTCCCCCAACAATCTGGGTCCTCATTTTACCAACCTCGGAAGGATGGAAGGCTGAGTCAATCTTGAGCCGGTGAGACTCGAACTGCCAAACTGCTGGCAGCCAGCAGTAGCTGCAGTACTGCATTCTAATCACTGTGCCATCACGGCTCTTTGCCAGATGTATCTTTGGGAGTTTCCTTGGCCCATGGGGATAAAACAGACTTTCTTGGGGAGGGTATTCTAAAGCCTAAGGGCCACTCAGGTAAAGCCCCTTCCCTATGTGCTAATAATGAAGCTTCTGGCACTGAGGGCATCTTCTAGAATGGGAGCCTGCCAACTCACAGGATACGGCCGAATGCCAGGCACAGCCCGTTCAGAACCGGGCCACAGAAGTGGTGGGCAAGTGCATGTGTGCGTGTACAAAGGTGCATTTGTGAAAGTGGCCCGTGCGCCTGCACGAAACTATCCCCTCTCATCCCTTCCACTCTATCACTGCTACCAGTTTGTCAAGCCAGAAAGGTTGAGAACACTATTCTAAAGGACTTCCCCTGTTGATCTGAGCAGGTTATTAGTGGAAGAAGTCCATCCTTTTTTTTAAATACTTTTTATTCAGTTATTTACATTTTAAAAAAATATACAAAAGCACAAACAAAACAAAAAAGATACAATAGAATAAACATGACATAACATCGGACTACATAACCCCTAGGGGTTATAATACAGCATTACATATCGACATTTATCTTATGCTTATATACTTCTATTCACTTACATATTTAGTTACATATTTCTTAATACAAGACTAATATTTTAACATAACTAGACTTATTGTTTATAATATAATATTTCCATTCTTATTTCCATTCTAGTTCAGTTGTTCATCATCATTGTTAATCAGTCACAGATTAATGTTTTCAAATTACAAAAAAAGAAGCAGATTCTGCCTGAATCCTGGAAAAACATTCTAATAATAAGAGTTGTTTGACCATGGAACCCATTACCCACAAAAATGGTGGTTTCCCCTTCATTGACTGAGTTTAAGCAGAATCTAGACAGCCATTTTGTTTGGGCTGCTTACATTTGGATTTTGCACTGAGCAGGAGGTTGAACTCGATGATCTGACTAGCCCTTCTGGCTCTATGATTCTAAAATATTTAAATATTTTGCTCACTTATCCCTTTATTTAAAAAAACACACACACAGTCGACTACTCTTCAGCCAAAAAGATGTCCTGGGTAGTATGGTCTTAGGAAAAGGTCCAACTTCTTGGTGTTGCAAAGAGATGCCACATTCACATTCCTCCATATTTTAGTGGCCATGTCTGAAACTAAGTAAATTGACGTAGTTCTTCTGATGACCAGCTGCAATGAAACAGTTCAAGGGAAGAAAAAGACAGGCTACCTTCCATCTTTTCTACTGCTGTAGCCTGACGGGAATGGTTTAGTCAAGTAATCATCAATAATAGAAAAAGCCCAATGAATCTGGTTTGTCTGACCTTGTTAGAAAAAAGGCATTCTATTTCTTCATTGCAATCTAAGATGTTTGAAATATTGAAACCTACAAACTCTGTTTCATGTTTTTTTTCCCCTGAATGGAGTTATTCAAATTAAGAGATTGGCTAAAATGCCTTTATTTTTAATGAACAAGAACTATTCACAATGATCATGCCACTTCATGCGACATTAGGATTAATCCTAATTCAAGCAATGCCAGGTGAAAATTGCTAAACTCAGCAGTTAAGAAGGAAAACGATGCAGGAATTTCAATGCTATATATTTGTCCCAGGCACAACATTTATTTCAAGTGTTTCTGAGAAAACGCTTATGGGAGGCTTGAGGTGTCCTATATATATTATCATGCCATCTGGCTAATTTATTATCACTCATGGATTTAGAACTAAATCTAACTATTATGTTTGTAAAATGATTATATACAATCAATTTGGTTACAAAACTAAAACAATTTCTAGTAATTTGTAATGTTTACAAGCCTTTACAAGTTAGTTGTGTGTTGTTGTAGCTTTCCCCCCAAAGATCCTTCTCTTCGTTTATTTGGAGAAACTGAGGCATCAGCAAAACCTTCCTAGCAATTTCATTTAAAAAAATCCTTATAGATGTTAAATAAACAATTAAACTATAAGACACAGGTCTTCCTACTGTAGTTTATGATAAAATTATTGGGAGTTCAAGGACAACATCACAGGCCAGAAAGAGCCAGAAAGCTAAACAGCCTAAAACCAACAGGAGAAATATAGTGGCTCTGAATATTCTAAATTTCAATATTTTTTTCATAGTCTTCTTATAGAGTGGCATGGTGGCCTAGTGGTGAAGGCTCTTGCCTCCCACTTGAAAGGTTGAGAGTTCAATCCTAGGTAATGGCAGATGTTTCTCTCTCAGGGTGCAAAGAAAAAATATCTGCTACAATATCAGGAAAGTCATCTGGCCAGTAAATGCTCAACTCCATGCAGTCGTCCAGACTCAAGGCCAAATTCAGTGATTACAGGGTCATAAAAAGGGAGTTTCATACTCTTCTTATGCAATTTTAAAAATATTTTGTGAGAAACCTCTGATGGGAAATTATGATTCTGTTGCATTCAATCTAACTGTCCCTGTTGTTCAAAAAAAACTAATTAGTCTTAGCCCTCTGATAAAAACTAATGGAAAGCAATTTGGAAATAAGTAACAATGGTTAAATTCATGGAGATTCACAAAATTCTGAGGTTTCATCAGAATCACAAAATGGCCATCATGATTTATTTATTTATTTAATGCATTTAGTTACCTATTCAACACGTATATCCTGATGAAAGCTCTGCCCCTTATAGATGTCCATGCAACATTGAAGTGCATGCACAAAGGAAACACAGTTTTTGTTTTGAGACATATTTTATCATTTCCTCCTTCTCCTTTGGACATCTATGATCAGAAGATGTCCTGTTCTAGGGCAGCTGTTAGATCAATTGTTAGAATGCTGCATTGTACACACTTATAAACCTGCTGATCACTTGGGGCAATAGGGAGAATGAAGATGAAGTTCGAAAAAAATCTAAATCTAATTGCCTCAAGTCTGCTATGTTGCTTCGTTGAGGCAGGAGGGGAGGTTCCTGAGAAGGATGATAGAGGAACCCCACCAAGTATATTCCCAGCAGGGTCACCCAAGATGTGAATCTATAATTGATTCCAAGAAGAAAAGACAATGATAGAAGGGTTTTTCTTTAACTTTTCAAAGCTAAGTCACATAATATATAGGGCAGAAATCAATACATGGTCAAATGGGGAGGTATCATGCAAATAATTCTTCAGCTGGAGTCCTAAGTACACTGATGTAGGAACAAGTCTTACTGAATGTGGTAGAATATGCTTCTGGCTAAACAAAACTGACCGATTATGGATGCTCAAAACAAGCAAAACCTTGTTAATCACTTTTCCACAAAAGTTCATAAATTAAGCTGTACAGCAGGGGGGTCTATGAGTTACTTTCTACCTTTGTAGAAAGGATTTCAGGTGGCTGGTTTGTTAGATTTAAAGCTCACCAACAACATGACAATCCGTATTTAAGCTCAGTCATGTGAATGAGCTTCTGCAAACAAAAAGGAGACATGGCAATCACATTATTCTGAAAGACGGTCCCAATTTTATTATCTTGTGATCGATAATGCAGCTAACCATCAATAAGGGCTTGTAATTTCATCCAAGAATGGTTTCGCCCACATAATATTGTTTAAGTAGAAAGGGTGCTTTTAAGATAGCTTATGACACTTTTTTAAGAAAAGAAAAATCACAGTTGGAGGTCCCATTTTATTGAGCTGACACAACTTCACTCTATTGCATAATATTTCATCAGCTCTATTCAGGCAGCAATAGAGGTGTACATTTTCCTCATCAGTGCAGACATACTTTCTAAACTTCTTTGTTTAGTAGAGAAATAATTGATATTGGTGAAAACTAGATTTAGCTGTATTTGGTTTTCTTTTTATACCATGACTACCGTATTTTTTGGAGTATAAGACACACCTTAGTTTTTGGGGAGGAAAATAGGGGGGGATTCTGCCTACGAGGTATTCATTTGGCTAGTCCTTAACCTGGTCAGCTTCAGCACATTAGTTCGCTTGCTGTTTTTTTCAGGTGAGGAATGGTTGGGGCTGTGCTTCTAAAGCACAGCTGATTGTCGGAGGGAGCAGCAATTAGAAAAGCAGGTAAAGCACGGAAGATTGCTTAGCTCGTGTTTGGGCTGAAAAACAGCTTCAAAAGCACAGCTGATCCTCAGAGGGAGATCCAGTGACCATTCGAAGTATGAGACGTACCCAAATTTTCAGTCTCTTTTAGGAGGGAAAAAAGTGCGTCTGATACTCTGAAAAATATGGTAATTATTAGGACTAAAATTGAGTTAGACACATCCCCTTTTCACATTCCCCACCATGTCGGCTGTGGGCTGTTGCAGTGGTGTTTGGGACATTCAGTGTGAATGGCAGCGGTGGGCGGGCAGCGGGGAAATCGTGAAGGTCAGGCACATCCCATTTTCATGTACCCTACCACCATTGCTGCCGCTACCACACAAATCTCCAGGAGTCCTGCGGTGGCAGCAGAATGTGTGAAAATAGGATGTGCCCAGCTGCCATTCCCTCCCCACAGCCGATCCCACCCACTGCCACTGCACAGACTGAATACTGCCACTGTCACCAAATGACTGTGGCAGTCAATGGTGGCAGGGCTGTAAAAATGGGAAGTTCCAGCTGTCACCACCACTCTGCCATCTGCCAGTTCTCCCTCCTGCTGCCTACAAGTTATCCTTACAGTGAATTGTCTATGTTGAGTTGTCCTGTGATGACTTGGTGGCAGAGAGTTGACAGAGGCCACGCCAATCTGGCCACGTCTAGTTGTCCTAGATACTGTGAAGAAGGCTTTACCATTTTACAGGTTATTAGTCCTGTCCATTCATTTATAATAGTTTAAGCATGGAGAAGAGATTGCAGTGTGTGAACTCTGGTCACACTCTTGATTTCCCTACATCCTACCAAGAGAAGAATCCAAGACCATGTACTCTGTGCAAGTGGGCTGATAACAAAGGGCAGAAGGATTACTTATGGTCAGTAAGTCATCAGGTGGTAAAGAGTCAGTGCCAATGGATTCATACCTCCAACAAAGCATATGGAGTTCTGAATCTAGAAAAGAGTGAAACACAACTTCCATTTCTCACTTCTGTAGAATTATTCTATCAAATTGAACTTGGCCTGCTTAGCAATCTCTCTAAAAGTAGATTGTATGTCATGAAGGCCCGTTTGCCTTCCATTGAGGAGCTGTATACTGCACGGGTCATAAAGAGGACTGAGAAAATATCTACAGACCCCTCACATCCTGGACATAAACTGTTTCAACTCCTTGCCTCAAGATGCCATTGTAGGGCATTGCATGCCAAAACAACTACACACAAATATAGTTTCTTCCCCCATGCCATCACTCTTCTGAACACTTAATTTTCACAGTTCTGTCTTATGTCTAATTATATTTACCCACGTAGTACGGCTGTAGTATTATTATTTCCTTCTTATCTGTTCCACTACCATCTCTATTGGTATCAATATCCTGATTGTTATCCTTTGTTATCATCATTATTATTACTTTGTTGTTTTACATTTACATTGAGATCTCATGCACTGGAGACAAATTCCTTGCGTGTCTAATCACACCTGGCCAATAAAGTATTCTATTCCATTCCATTCCATTCTATTCTGTTCCATTCTGTTTTATTCTTATGATTATTTTGGTTTCCAATATATTCAAATCCTTTAGAGCAAGGAATCCCCTAACTTATATGGATTTTATTTTGTTTTACATTGTTTTTGGTCTTAACTGAGTTTTCACAAGGCTGTAAAACAAGAGGCTCCAAACTAAATAAACAAAAGTACTATTACTCTCTTATATTATCATGCCTAAGAGCTTTATTTTCTCATGTACATGATGCCAAGGGAGGGAAGGACAATTAGCAAAAATGTTTCCCCAAAGCAGAGCAGTATCCATTATTTTTTTCTCAATTACCTGTGCTAATATTATGTCCAATATATGGAAATTCATTTTGGGAGTCAAACTCTTGGAATGTTCATTATGCAGTGAAAATGATTTGTACTGAAAGCCTTGAAGCTCTTCTAACAGCAGATCAAATGTTCAGAAAACAAGACCTACAATTCTTCCACTCTGTATGTGAATAGACTCTTAGTGTGGTCCGAAAGCCCCTGACATTGTTTTCTAAGTGATTTTATTACAAACATCCTTGCCAGTTGGCACATGTCAGTGATTAATTTGGAATGTGAAAATGTCTTAAAATCTCTGGAGCCTCCCTCTGCAATTGAGTTTTTTGTTGTTAGTGAATTACAGGAACGTCGCCTGATTTTTCTAGCAACTGAAGGACTGGGTTGTGTGGAAAGAGATCTTAATATTCTTGAATGTTTTCTGCAGAGTAGCCTGAGGATTGTAAAATAAATTGAAAGTCATGGACTAATAGGAAGTCAATACTTAGTTTTATCATGCCCACCTCTGCAGCAAGGTCAAACAAGCTGGGGAAGGGCATGAAGAAGAGAGAAGGCCATCTCAATCTGCCTATGGCTAATCAGGGACAGATAAAATAAATTTGCCCTGATCCACTCTTTCTAGGCATAGGGCATCTTTTTAACTTGACATCCTAGCTTCTTGCGCTGGTCCTAAAAGGAAACTCCCAGCATTAATAGCAACATAGCTCTCTTAAGTGGCAAACCTGTTTTAGATTCTTTGTCAAGAACCTTGAGTGCCAATTGTAACTCCATCCAGGCATGCTGATGGCTGACTGGCAATGTTTCATTGCATTCAGCCCTTAAAGATAATCTGGGAGAAGATCTTCTCCCAGATCAGATCTTCTGGGAGAAGAACCCAGCCAGTTTGATTAGTCAAGGCAAGTGATGTAGCCAGGCTAGGGAGAGATTCAGTGTCACTGATTGAAACAATCTGATAAGAGAATAGTAAGTATGTCTCATTCTCTCATTCATTCATTCATTCATTCATTCATTCCTAAGAAAGCAGAAACAGGTCCCATACATCTATGGTATGCTTATTCTTAGCATTTGCCTCTTCTGTCATTAACTTCCATCTACAGTCAATGAGAAAAACCAATAACTGTGGAAATGCATTGACACTGACCCAAAAGAGAGGCCAGAGCAACATTAGGGCTGCTTCTACAGGTCTTGTATCATACGCACATTTAGCAATAAATATCAATGTGGAGAAACATGTTTGGCTGTCTTTCAATATGGATTTATCTAATCTGATTGACTTACTTGTCTTTATTTTCATCTTTCTAACTGAAGGGATAGTACAAAAATGCAGCAGCTAGTCAAAATATTGCACAAATCTGCATTAAGAAAGAGAGCATGGCTCAAAAGAAAGAATATTAGAAGTAATACAGACAAAAAATGTATAGTTTAAGAGAAACAAGCAATTGGAATGTATACAGGTTTTCATGGGGGACTGTACTGTAATAAGACAAAGCATTACAAAAACACGCATTTCAAGCTCCTAATTGGCATGCTGCACACAAATTAAAGCAAATCCTATAGCTCATTAGAAGGACTAGTCCAGCAACAGCTGCAGGCTCTAGACCAGGGATGTCAAACTCAAAACCCAGGTGACAGATCCGGCCACCAGGCTGTCCTGGAAACAGCAAAGGACCGGCCAGTGGTGAAATGTAAATTTTTTCCTACCGGTTCTGTGGGCGTGGCTTGTGGGCGTGGCTTAGTGCGGTCATGTGACTGGGGGATCAAAAG
>JANHFT010004300.1:231138-249265 GCA_032467955.1 Pseudoxenodon macrops | reverse complement strand
GTTATGTAAATTGTATAAATGGAAAAATTAAATAAAAAAAGAAGGCCTTTAACAAAGGGCAGTAAGTAGATCCATGGAAAAATGGGCTCCACTGGTATAATAATAATAACAGTAACAGAGTTGGAAGGTACCTTAGAGGTCATCTAGTCTAACCCCCTGCTCACGCAGGAGACCTATACTAGGGATTTGAACCGCCGAATTGCTGACCTTTCTGCCAATAAGCTCAGCGTCTTAGCCACTGAGCTACCTAGCCACCTAATTTGTAATTTGTCATGGAAAAATATTTCCTCAATTTACAGCATCCAGGGGATGGGATAAATTGCAAAAGGCAACCTTATAACTTTCCGTGTTGACTTAGCTCTATCTGTCTTGGATCTGACTGGTTGTAGCTAACTCTGCTGTTCTCTTATAGCAATGACTGCACCTGTACACTTAAAATACCTTCGCATACCTCCAAATCTTTTATCTCTCAGACTCACTTGTGTGTCCAATGTTCAGGAAAAAAAGCAAATTAGGTTCTTCCAAAGGCAAAGCCTTTTCTTTGGGAATCAGTTCTCTAAGGCTCGAGTATTTTTATTAGTGTTTAAGAGGTAATGATAAATCTTTGTCTCTTTGAGTAATTCTACATCACTTGGGAAATTTGAGTAAAAACCAGCTTGTATTCTTATGGCTCATTACATCCCATTGCTTGTCTAACATTCAATTTTTTCCATTTGACTTTTTTTTTAATGTTCTTGTAAAAGGTCATACGAAAGGAGCCCAAGGAAATCCAGGAAAATGGATATTACAGCTTCATTTCCACCTCTCTGTCTAGCTTAATAAGAGCAGTTCATCTCTTCATTAAGCTCTGTCTTTAATCCATTAGTTCCATTTATAACTTAAAAATAGGGTACATGAATGGAATGGAAGATTTTTAAGCTGCATGGAAATTTTTACTGGCATGCATGGGCTATGACACCTAGTTTGATGAATTACAAGATTTCACATCAAATGATGGTGAAATGATAGTTTGTAACCTTCATATTTAAGCATCAAAGAGATAATATTGTCCTTTTATCAATAGTAGGCCACACCGAATGTTAGTTATTAGCACGTTTAAGTAATTAGATTTTTTCCCCTTAGAAAAGTTGTATTGCTACCATTATGAGCCATAATTATTTTAGATTTGCCCTCACTTCCATCCTACCATACGCAAGCATTTAATCCAATACACTTCTTTAGTTCTAACTAACTGGTGGGGAAATCCCTTCCATTCCCCCACCAGTCAGATAGAACTGAAGAAGCTTCTTGGATGAAAAGCAAAATATCTTAAAAGAAAAAACAGAAGTGAACCCTAACCCTAACCCTATCCCTAATCAGGGGTGGGTTCCACTTACTTTCCGTACTGGTTTGGAGTCGCGCTGGAAGTGCGCATTTTGCACTTGCCCATTATTCCCGGGTTAAAATTGTCTGCCCATGCGCAGAAGGCTTTGCGCATACGCAGAGGGTTATTTTTGAGTATATTTCTCTCCGGTGGATGGATTCCAAGCTGGAGGACCAGTTCGAGGGCGTGTCCAGCTGGCTGCCGGTTCAGCAAGCAGGAGGAAATTCCCGCTACCAGTTCGAACCCACCACTGACCCTAACCCTAACCATAAAGTCCACTTGCCTATAAAATAAAAGCACCTTTGGGGCATCCAAAAAAGACAATGTTCATTAAATAAGTTGCAGGTTCTTTAACAAATAGAATGAATGTCTGAGGCTAAATTTTCCATGTAAGAGGCTCCTTCTCTTCCTCTCTTTGTGGTCTCCTTCCCATACATGTCTCTCCTCCAAATGGCCTAGTGGTCGACAGGATAAGACACAGATTTTCAAACTGTGGTCTGTAAACCCATGAATGTTCCATAAAAATTTCATGGAGTTCAATATGAAACTCAGCCCAAAAAATTCCTATTACATCAATAGAACTGGCTCATAAAAGAGAGTGAACACATGTCATTAACCTAAGAGAGTATTGTAACAGAATTTATGCTGCATATATCCATAATTCTTCAAATGATGATAGAGTCCAAATGTTTGGCTATATAATTCACAATCACATACTTAAAACCATATTATTCTTCCCAAAGCAATATATTGGGATATGGATAATGCATCCTAAACTAAAGTGGGGTGAAATTTGGGAAGCCCATTTTATATGTATAAGGAATCCTTCCATTATTTTACAGTTCCAACCCTAATCTTGACCCTCAACCCATTTTTAAACATCCTATTGGGTACTCAATTAACATGAAAAACCATTTGGGAAATTAATCTTAATTTAAGTTCATTAAAAATATACCTACTATTCTTTAAAATCTGTAAGCATCGATTATTGTTATTATTATTATAGTGGAATATTCCAACTCTTTACTTCAGAGTTCTTGCAAATAACCAATACTTATTTTTATCACATTGTCTGTCTATCAAAAACAAAATCACCCATAGATTTAAAATCATTCAGAACACATTTCTACATCAGTGTTTTAGATGGTGCTAAAGATAAGGCCAAAATATTCAACTATACCAGTTTTATATCATCAATTTTTCTCCTGCAATATCTCAAACAATTTAAAATCTTCAGTAGCTTATTTAGTCATTCTTTTATTAGTATATGATTATTAGCATTTATGCAAAAAAAATGGAATTCTAATGTCCTGTTACATTGAGGGCAAAAGCAGAAGGGGATGACAGAGAATGAGGTGGCTGGATGGAGTCACTGAAGCAGTAGGTGTGAACTTCAATGGACTCCAGAGGATGGTAGAGGACAGGAAGGCCTGGAGGAACATTGTCCATGAGGTTGTGATGGGTCAGACACAACTTCGCAACTAACAACAACAATGTCCTGTTGCTTGTTTAATTAATTTATGGGTAACTATATAAGGCATGCTTCTGGGGACATTAGGATGTGTGTTTGTTAGGGATGTGAATGTACATGTAATTTTGTATGCAGACTTTGTCCTGCTGTTGGCTAAGAATTTGAATTATTGCAGTAAATACTAGATTTTATGATGAAATAAGGAGTATAGATACGAAACTTAATATATGAAAGATTAAATGGAATGAACAATTGCTGGTTATAATTAAAAGGCCAAAGAACAAAAAAAAACCAAAAAGCATACAAGTAAATGAAAGTATGAACCTTGATAGAATGTCTAATTAAAAAGGGGGAAACTTGATGGAGAAAGTTTAGGATGTACAAATGCTGATAGAAATAGTAGATCATATGTGCTCTTCTGAAAAGAAAGAAGGTTTGAAGAGGGGGGGAAAGCAAAACTGTTTTTGTGTGCTATAAGGGAGTATATATTCTCACTTGCAAGTAAGAACTGAATATGTCAAGAGAAATATAAAAATAAGTTGAAATGCAGTGGGGATTGGGTTCTGTGTGTGTGTCTGTGTGTGTCTGTGTGTGTGTCTGTGTCTGTATGTGTGCCTGTTATTACTTGGACAATGAGAAGATTGGGGAAGAACGTGGGCCAGTTCTGGAGTCTGGGGAAGGCTCAGCATTGGACACAGAGATAGAGCCACGGCTGTTCAGCATTTCCCAGCCAGAGAGGCAGCTGCCTTTGGAGTCAGAGATGAGTGAGGAGGAGGAACAGCTGGGGCCTGTTCCAGATGCACGTATGTGCAGAGCAGATAGGAGAGGTGAACAACGGAGGACAATGAGTCAGCTTGGGAAGCAAAACAAACATGGACACTGACTGTCCGCTCCCTGGCTGAGGAATAAATAGGAAGAAAGGGGAGTGGTTTGATTGTCACCGACAACCGTTCCCATTTCTGGAAAGTTTGCTCCTTGTGTATTTCCTGTAACAAAGACTGCCTTGCTAGAATTGAGGTTTCTCTGTTTCTCTGTTTGAACTGACTTAATTGGGCAGCCTCCCAGCTGGGCGCTCACAACCTTGCATTTATCATAAGGAGCTGATAAAGGACTATTGTTCCAGTTAACTTCTTGCAAGACTCTTGCGTGGACTTTCTGTTGGTGAATGCAGTTAATTCCCAATGTGTAAATAAAGAGGGTTTTTTCTTTGCGGGGAGTCTGTTTCTGCCTTCCATGTTCTTGTCGATGTCTGTTTCTGTATCTGTGTCTCTGTGTGTGATAAAACAAGAAAACATATAGTCAAGAATAAATAGGTGAGGAATAAATATAGATAGAATTCCATAGTGATTTTCATTGGGATGTTTTGCTCATACTACCATGATGGACAAGGATCAGATCTTAAAACAAACATACGAAAGGAGAATCAATAGGTCAAGAAGAAGAGACAGACTGAGAAAATCAGGGTTGGTTGCTATTGATGAGTTCCTCTCAAAGACAGAAGTGAGAAGACAAGAGACTAAATCTCACCGAATGAAGCCGTATGTGATCAGGGTTAGAATCAAATATGGTTTGCAAGGATAGACAAGTATGAAGACTTACAGTAATGTCTACTTAGCATTTAATCAGTAATTATGCAAACAAGGTTTAGCCATGTAAGCTCCTATATTTTCTTATCTTTCTCCTTAGTTTCTTTTGTTTACTACTGCTTATTATTTTTATGCACCTGGCGTAGGATAGCCTACCCTGAAAGGGAATCATGTAATGTATGTATGCTTAGATGCACATTTTTCACAGCGGTAACAGAAAGGGAACAGACAATGCTGCCAGGTGTGTCTGTGGTTCTATCATATAAAATTTTCAGCTATGTTTAATGTGCTAGTTAAACATACAGATGGTTTTTGCTGCCACCTAGTGGATTTAGGTATACATAACTATCACTGTGGGAATACAGTCACATAAAGCAGAGAGACAGGATTCAATTTATATCGATCAGGAGAAACTAAATTCTGGCTTACAAATTACACAGGATAACATCATTTTTTTCTCCCTATACTTTAGTTAGATGATCAAATGTTGTATGTATATCTATATGGTGTGTATGTATGTGTGTGTAATATACAGATGTATGTATGTATGTATATATCCATATATAGTATATATAAAATTGTGGGGAAATTTACAATTATACATAATGCTGTTTTGCACCAAGCCTACTGGGATTTTTTTAATATAAATTTTATTGAAAGTTTTAAAGAGAACAAAAACAAATACAAACTAATATAAAAAGAAAGGATGGAAGGAGGGGAGGGAGGGAGGAAGGGAAAGATGATTTGTTTGCAGAAAATATAATTACAAAATTGCCTTTTATTTTTTGATTACCAAAAAAGCTTAGTTTTTCCATTATCCATTCTTTTCCAATCATCGAAACCAGAAGTCATAAGAGCATTTTGCCCATTTCATGCAAAAAGGGGTTTCCAGCCAACCATAAGTGTAGATACTGTCTTTTTTCTCAATGAAGTTAATTAGGCATTTCTGCCTGCTCCATCATCGTCACTAACCATTCCTCCATTGTGGGTAGTTTCAAGCTTTTCCAATTTTGAGCATATAATAGTTCTGCTGCGGTTATCATATATAAAAACAAAGCTCCATAACTTTTTGCTAGTCGCTTGTCCATTAGCCCCATAAGAAATGTGTCTGGTTTCAGTTGTATTTTAATCTTAAATGTAATGTCCGTATTTGTATCCAAATATTTTTGGCTTGACATATCTTTTCTAACTTTATTGCATGCCTTAACATACTTATTTTGAAATAACACACACATCATACTTGTCATAGTTATACCCATGTATTTTACCTTCTAATATGAATACGATATGAAACATATCGAGAGACCTTCTTTTGTTAGCCGTTTATATGAAATATCATCTTGTGATGTGGAATTCCTGGGAGAAGATTCTGCACTCTTGAATTAATAACAGCTGTTATGGATGCTGTTGTCCGGCAGGATTTTTTTTCCCCAGCTTTCCCTTTCATTGTCTTGTCACAAAGATAGTTTTTCAAGATGCAACTGGACTTTCTTTGTTGTTCCTTGAAGACATTTTGCTTCTCATCCAAGAACTTTTTTCAGTTCATTTCTCATCCAAGAAGCTTTAGAACTGAAGAAGCTTCTTGGATGAGAAGCAAGACATCTTCAAGAAAAAAAAACCAAAGAAAGTCCAGTTCCCTCTTGAAAAAGCATCTTTGGTGCAACCATGACCTGGATGACCGAGAATCTCCATAGATTTTCATGGTCTTCTCTCTCCACCACCACTAACCACAAACAGGTGGGAAAAATACGGTGTTATATTCTTCCGCCCCCATGAGGGCATTTTGGGACAACAAGAGGATTTCCAAGACTTTCTGGAACCATTTGCATTGTGCCCAATGCCCCCAGCATTTATTCCACTGATAATTAAAAGCTCAATCGTTTTTCAGGAGAGTTTTCAGGATCACAAATGGCAGGGAACAACATTTGCACAGCATCTAAACTGACTGATTATAGAATTGCAGCTTTATTTGGAAATGAGTTTCCTTAAAACGGAACAAATATATACTTCCTATGACTAGACACACATCAATAAGAGGGGTTTTTTTTCCATTATAATTCATTTTCATCTTTTAAAAATTAGGAAGGTTTCCAGATAACAATGCTCATTTAAATAATGTACAGAAAGCAGGTCCATCTTTATTCAAAAGTAAATCCCTTCTGGTTTAGTGAAGCATAATCTTAGGTAAGCATGCATATGATTGAATCCTGCAATAATTGCCAGTATTTATTTTTAGACTAGGGGATAATTTTATGTTTCTTAAATGTAGTACATAACTTTGGGTCTGGATTTACAGTAGACTTTTTGCAGCTTATATTTTTAGTTGTATTCCTCACATGTTTATACTTAAGATTTATATATATATAGATTTATACTTAAATATTAAAGGGGAGCATAGAACAGGGCTGTCAAACTCCTGCCCTGTGGGCCAGGTGCGTCACACACTGGCCACACCCACATCCGGTTTAGTGAAGGGGCGGAAAGTCCCAGTGCATTATGTGATGCAGCTGTGACGAGGTGAGTTTGACACCCCTGGCATAGAAAGAGGTACTTGCATTCACCAGTCTTTCACAGATGTAAGAGTCAGTAGCAACTCCGTGCTTTCAGTGATAAAAACAGTATCCCAGTTTTGTAGTATGGCATATGCTCACGCCAGAAGTTGCATGCATTTCATTTTGCAGCACGTGTGCAGCAAATGGTGTGGGGGAAGATTAAAAACAAAGCTTATGGAGATTATGATTGCTGACGTAATGAATAAGCTAAAAGCACAAACGTTTACAGTGCTGCAACATCTCTAAGCTTCCTTCCTTCCAATTTTTGGGAGGGCTGTTCAGATACAGACATACAACCACAAATTCCATTGCTAAGCAAGACAATGATTGAGTTTTGCCTCATTTCATGACCTATCTTGTTACCGTTGGCAAGTGAATCATTGCAGTTGTTATGTTAGTAACATGGTTGTTGAGTGAATCTGGCTTCCCCATTGACTTTGCTTGTCAGAAGGTTGCTAAAGGGGATCACATGATCCCAGGACACCGTAACTGTCATAAGGATGAACCACTAGTCACGCATCCAAATTTTGATCCCGTGACCAAGGGGATGCTGCAACGGTCGTAAGTGGAGAAAAAAAGCGTATAAGTCACTTTTGTTAGTGCCATTGTAACTTTGAACAGTCACTAAAAGAACTGTGGTAAGTTGAAAACTACTGTATTTTTCGGAGTATAAGACACACTTTTCTCCCCCTAATTGGGGCTGATAATTTGGGTGTGTCTTATACTCCGAATGTAGTTTTTCAAAGCTTTTCTTCAGACCTAACATGGTGAGTGAAGAGTGAAACGATCTTTGCAGGCTTTTGTCATTGCTACTCCCTCTGAAGCAGCTTTATTTCAGCCCTAAGTCTTTGCAGGCTTTTCATTGCTACTCCCTCAAAGAACTTTTTTTTAAAAGACCTAACCAGGTGCTAATGATCTTCTGGGCTTTGCATGCTTTGTTCATTGCTTCTCTTTATCAGCTGTGCTTTAGAAGCTTTTTTTTCAGTCCTAATCAGGGGATAAAATAATGTACTGAGGCTGACCAGACTAAGGAAGCTAGCCAGATGAATACCTGGTAGGCAGATTTCCCCCCCCCCCTATTTTCTTCCCCAAAAACTCAGGTGCGTCTTATACTCTGAAAAATACGGTATATTAGTTTATAATGGAGTGGAGTGCAGTATAGTAAATAGTATCACATTTCAGGATATACCTCACCAGGTGATACTAGTACTGAAATGTGCAAAATGTGAGCTTGCGGCTATTATGAATAAAACCTGTAAGATGTTAAATAGCATAGACTCTCCTGACTTTGGAATTCCGTTTTATCGTAATTGCAATATTGTGATTCATGTCTTGTTTCCTCAGGTAACGTAGATCAATCTAGTTTGTTCGCAACAATGTGCCAAACAGGCTAATTCTTTTCATCTCAGTCTGATCCATCTAAACACCAACTACCTGATCTGTTGACGTAAAATCTTTGGCCCAGTCAGCTCCTAACCCAGTCCTGACCAATGCTCCTGGCAGCATATACTCTCAGTGACTGCATCAAAAACTCCCATTTTGGGGAATATGGAATTCCCATCTATTTTTTTCCAATTCTGTTTGTTTTTTTAATAAGCTTCCTACCTATGGAATGCAAGCAAGGCTTCATCACTTCATTGCCCCCTTTCCAATTGGAGGCACAGAAGACAGCAACAGCTTGAGAAGGTGTGTTCTGATGCTCAACACCTCCTCAAGCGATTGGTACTAAACTCTGAAATAGACATGTTTTTCAGCCTCCCAATATCTCCAGTTTTTTGTCAAGGGCTAACTGGGTGAGCTTTTAAAAATTGCCCATTGTTGATTGAGTTTGGACATTTGCTTGGCATTAGGCTCCTTGGGCTAAAAGAAAACCTCTCCAATCCCACTGCTGGTTAAGTTCCATCATTTGCTAACATGCTACATCCATCCTTGACCCAATGAAGTGGTATGAATCTAGCTGCTTAAGTCTGTCTCATGGAAGATTTACCTGCTCAAACATGAAGGCAAATTCCACTCCCTCCTTGGGAACATTTTCAACATCGAGAAAGCAGTAGAGTTTAAAATACAGCTGCCAATGGCCATCCACATCCTCTTCCATGGATCCAGAAAGTCTAAACACATAGGAGAAGAGTTTGGTGAACATTTGGATTATGGATCAAGATGACGACTAAGATGTCACAGGAATGCTCAGCACATGGTACACCACCAACATTTTCGTATCACTGCAAATAATTCCCTCAACACTGTCAAACTATTTACTAAGGCTGCATTACTATTAGTCTTCTCATCATTCCTATCACCCATCTCCTCCCACTTATGACTGTATGACTGTATCTTTGTTGCTTGTATCCTTACGATTTATATTGATATTGTTTCCTAGTATGATTTGATTGCTTATTGTACCCTATGACTATCATTAAGTGTTGTACCTTATGATTCTTGATGAATGTATCTTGTCTTTTTATGTACGCTGAGAGCATATGCACCAAAGTCAAATTCTTTGTATGTCCAATCACACTTGGCCAATAAAGAATTCTATTCTATGCTTGATGTGTTATCATGTCACTGCAGGTAAGGAACTTCAAATATAAGTTAAATTTTCTATATTTAATACGGTTATCTTCTGCTAAGGCCCTGGTAAATAGCCCCTGAAATGAGACTGATGGCTTTTTATTATTCAACTTGGAAAAATAGTACTATCCAAATACAAACTGAATCCTAACAGCTACTAAACACTCATAAAAATCTTGTAGCACAATCCATAATCTGCACAACCAATGCATACAAGAAAGAATTGTGGATCTCAAATAATCAGAACTAAAACTACAATTTCTCCAATGCATCAATAACTGAATCACTACTGCAGTAATCTGCACAAATATATTCACATTTTAAGGGCCAGCTTTTAAAATAAATACAGATAGTCCTCAATTTACAACAGTTCGTTTAGTGACCATTCAAAGTTACAATGGCACTGAATAAAGTGACTTATGACCATTTTTCACAGTTACAACCTTTGCAGCATCCCCATGCTCATGTGATCAAAATTCAGATGCTTGGGAACTGGTTCATACCTACGACCATTATTGCTGTGTCCCAGGATCATGTGATCACCTTTTGCGACCTTTTGACAAGCAAAATCAATGGAGAAGCAGTTATTCACTTAATAACTGTGGCAAGAAAGGTCATAAAATGGCGCAAAGCTCACTTAACAAACGTCTCATTGACCAACAGAAATTTTAGGCTCATTTTGCGGATGTAAGTCGAGAACTAGCTGTAAAACATTATTGTGAATAATATTGTGAATTCTATGAAACCTCCTTTTATTTTCATTGAAGGCCCATCATCATCATCATCATCAATCTTGTTTCAAGAATTACTGGAAAACCATGTTTGATATAACAATGGTCCATATTAACTTTCTGATTGCAAATTAGGGATTCTTCAGGGATATAAAAGCTAATTGATATTATTGTAATTGGCTGGTTCCTGTTGTATAGTCAAAGAAAACTTGAGCCAATTCTTAAACTGCACCTATATTGGAATACTAAATCTCACTAAGTGACTTAAGAGATTCTTACCAGGAAAAAGTTTCCATCAGGCAGTACAGGCTGGGTATTCTTACCTGTCTGTTTGTTCATGATGGCATTGTAATAGGCAAAGAATGCCCTAAATTCTGCTGGCCGATGAGCCATAACCTTAAACACATTGGGCAAAAACCCAGTCTGAGGATTAAGAAAAAAAGGTAGTCAGACATCATTTATATAAGAGGCTATCCAACATCTGTATTATTTCAATTCACAGATACTGTAGTTACAAGGCAGAATTAGTTTGGATCATATACAGGTAATTCTCCACTTATGACAGCTGGGACCAGAATTTCTGTTGCTAAGCAATATGGCTGTTAAGTGAATTGTGACTTATTTTACAACCTATTTTGCCAGAGTTATTAAGCAAGTCATCGTTGTTGTTATGTGAATCACATGGCCATTAAACAAATCAAGCTCCCCCCATTGATTTTGTATGTCGGAAGCTGGTTGAGAAGGTTGCAAACAGCTATCACACAACCCTGTATTGCAGCAACCAACATAAGTACATGACTGTTGCCTAGTGCCTGAATTTTGATCATGTGACTGAGGGGAGGCTGTTACAAGCATGAGGACAGGTCATTTTTCCAGTGTCACTGTAATTTTGAATGGTTGCTAAATGAATGGTTTATTCAAGGATTATCTGTGGTGGACTTTTAAAGAGTGATATTAATGGAGAATAATAATGACTCAATGGAAAAACATATATTTTCCTAGAAAGAAATATCTAGTTTTCAAGGGTTGTCCTTTCCAATTGAAAGGTTGCTAGCAGACAACAATCTAGAGCACCATATTAACCATACTTAGCTACATGGAGTAATAAAATTATCGATCAATCAGTTTAAAAAAAAAAAATCTATCAAATATTATTTCTTCCAAACAATAGCCCTGAGATCCAACAGTTGCTCAGTCATCTTGATGGCTTTTGTAGTTCTAGAACAGTGATGGTTAACCTTTTTGGTGCCGAGAGCCCAAAGCGCACATGCACACAATCAAATGCACATATGTGTGCCCCAATCCCTAAAATGCAATGCGAGCACCGCCACTCATGCGCCCCCCCATACATACACCCCCCATGCCCCGTTTTGGCTTTCAGGTTGGTGTGGGTGGAAGAAATGGGAGTAGAAAGTAGGGCACGCTGGCGGGGGGGGGAAACCTACAGAGATCGGGGAAGGCATGGACAGCAGAAATGGAGTAGAACGGTAGGGCATGCTGGAGGGGAACCTGCAGAGATCAGGGAAGGCCTCGCCCCCTGTGCATGCATGGCAGAGACCCAAAGACTAGCTGCCCAGTGAGAGGCACGCGCACATGCGCAGTTAAGCTGAGCTGAGGCGACGGCTGGTGTGACCGCAGAGAGGGCTCTGCGTGCCAGCTGTGGCACGCGTGCCATAGGTTCGCCATCATGGTTCTAGAACGTGAGAACAACAGGAGATATACAGTTCTTGAAGAAGAATGATTGATGGCTTTGCAGGCACATATTATCATCCAAGTGTCAAATCCAAGATACATCATTTAATTCATTAATTAATACTTAGAGTATCAAATTCAGACAATGTTTAATCAGAATTTTTATATTTTTATGTCCTGCTAAAGATATCCTTCACTTCAGATGCCTCTTTCACCGATATAATGGACAAAAGCAGCCATCAGAAGGTATCATAGCCAAAGGGGGAAAATGTTACGTAAGATAGGAAATATAGTCCAACAATAAGGACACTAGCATAGGCAGGATTGTTCCAGTAAGGTATTTTTACTTTTACTTCCATTTCTTCCATGAGCTCCACTATATCATATGGCAAATCCGTCTTCTTGGGTATTGGATAGCGTCCAATCTCCTTAATAGTATTTTCTCCTTCTGTACTCTTTGGATGATTCAATGCTACACTTTGGGAACGTCCCCGTATGTTTCCTGATACACTGAGAGGAAGAAACTAAAATACAGAACAAAAGAGAATATTTCATTAACATAGGATATTAAATGATTACTTGTACTTTTGATTGTCTAAAACAGCTACAGTTCTTAACAGCTTCAGTATCACTGCAGGTACAAGATCTAAATAGGCATTTCAAACTAGTGCAGTGAGATTGCTAAACTCCCCCACCTACCATTTTAAAGAGATGCTCTCACTAGTGATAAACCTGAATTTACTGTCAAATATAATTATAGCTTTTTAAATGCATACTGTACACAATAGGGTAGAGTATGATATTGAAAAATCTATACAGTAGCTAAAAATATTGAGAATCATATAAGTCCCCATGCAAATCTGTGTTCAGATCATTATTTTAGATTCAAACCTTATATTCAGCTATTTGGGGCTCAACCCTCACTAGCTTTTCATGAATGTTCAGAATGAATGAATGTCTGATATTGTTAGCAATAGATCCACTTAAGATAATCTTCTTACCTTCTGCTATAATAGTTCAGGCTTAGATTCCCTTCTGTTTAGAACACACTATCTCTTTATTAAATGTATATGCCACTCATCTTATTGTTGGAGCAACTCTGGTTAGGGGTATGTGAGGAGAAAGCAAGCAGAAGGGCTATGAAACAGAAAAATAGCCAAATATCTTCCAGTTTTGAAACTGTTAAAAAGAAGAAGTGAAGAAACTGCTGAACTCTGAATTTTTTCAGAGAAGTTCAAATTCTGAATGGGGAGATATGTTTTCTGACATAAAGGCCAGATTACCTACCGACGGAAGGCTTTACTTTGTCTCTGAACCTCGAAGTATTACTATAATTGAAAGTAAGCCCAGCTTCTAAATATTTCCGTCCCCATATCTGTTGACTACGCTCTTTCTTCAACCTACGGTTGACATTTTCTTTCCCTCTGTGTCTTTTTTTCAAACAGAGAGCTTAGCAACCTTTACTGCTAAAGTTGGTGGTGATCCAATCCCCAATGTGAAATGGATGAAAGGAAAGTGGAGGCAACTCAATCAAGGAGGTCGCATTATAATCCAGCAAAAAGGAGATGAGGCCAAGCTGGAAATCAAGGATGCAATGAAAACTGATTCTGGGCAGTATAGATGTGTGGCTTTTAATGAGCATGGTGAAATTGAAAGTGTCATCAATCTTCAGGTTGAGGAACGGAAGAAAGAAGTTATTGAAGGTGATCTAAGAGCAAAATTAAAGAAGTAAGTGTTTTCATTTTCCAATAATGTTAAACTGTCAGACGGAAAGCTTGCTTTAATAGTTAGAAGTTGGAGAATAAAATATAATTCAGCTCATTTGAAAATATCCCTTCATCCTTCTTTAGTGCTGATGACACTAGAAGTTATCGTGTTAAAAATAGTTGTACGTGTGAGAAATGTAAAGTGAGGAATACTCAAAAGAGGTGCCATAGAATATGCCATTTTAAATCCCACAAAGATAAATAAAACAGGTGGTTAGGAGGACCTTAATATAATATCACTGTATGTACCAGTTGTATCTTTTCCTGGATTGAAAGGCCCTTAGTGTCACTCATCCCCTACTCATCTCTTGTTTGCACCACAGTAATGTATTCTATGTGGAAAACCATTCGTCTGGTTTCATCTGGTCCAAAATATGATAGTGCAAGTTATTATGAAGGCATTTCTGTTCATCCATGTAAGGTCTCAACACTGCAAATTTTAGTGGTTGCCATTTGGCTTCCAGATGCAATTCAAGGTGCTACTGGACTTCCATAAGGCCTTTTTAGATTTGTGACTTGGATGTTTACAGGATCGCCATTCTTCAGTTGTCTGCCTATACTATTAGATCTGACAGGATTGATGTATTCCAGATCCCATCAATACAACAATGTTTTTATAGTTGGAGCCTGCAGAAACAGTTTCTATAATGCCATGCATGGCTTTTAGAAACACATCCCCACAAAAATCCATATGGCCTCCAACCCTGTTATTCTTTAGGGTGTTCTTTAAAAACTTATCTCTTCCAGCCCAGCAATTTGTGAACCCACTGGAGTGTTTTATTTATTTATTTTTATCTTTCCTGGAATGGCTATTATTTTTTGCTATTATCTTTGCCTCTTATGTTTCAAACCTTCTTTGTAAACCACCTTGAATCACTTATAAATTGGGCATCTCTATTAATTGGGGGGGATGAACATTTTTATATATATTCTAAAGTTTTAATTAATGAAAACACTCTCCAAATGTCTTACTATATAAAATTTTGCAAGTTTTATTGGATTGTAAAATGAAACACAGAAGTAGATCCAACTCTGTTAAATTCATAAGCTTGCAATCAAAGCAAGCATTAGGAGTTCCTTTAGCAAAAAAACCTACTTTATTAGGCTGAAGATGCTTTAGAATCTTGGAAAAAACACAATCTGTAAATTTAATGGATGTTGGTGTCTATTTGCTTAATAAGTAATTTCTTTATTTCTTCAGAACTCCAACAAAAAGGAAGGAAGGTGAGGAAGAGCAGGCAATTGATATCATGGAACTCCTAAAAAATGTAGATCCTAAAGAATATGAAAAATATGCCCGCATGTATGGAATCACAGATTTCCGAGGTCTCCTACAAGCATTTGAGCTGCTAAAAGAAAGCCAGGCAGAAGAAACACACAGACTGGTAAACACCAATATTTTCCTTTATTAACGAATCATTTCAAACCGTAGTTCTGTTGCTTTAAATAGTGCGGTCAATGTTTAAGCAGTCGAATGATTCATTTAAAATTAATATTCTGCAATGGGCATTATTATCGATTCTGAGTCAAAATCAGTTGCGGTAGTTCCTCCCCAATATTTTCATACAATCTTTCTGCTTCTGAAACTGTTCATCTGATTCAGAAGCGTGTTAGTTGTGAAGGGACTTTACTAATCAAAACTAGCATCTATAATTAGGTTTGTGGGCTACAATCTCCACCCACCACTAAAATATATTTTTTCTCTACAGTGGTTTTTTGAATCAGCTATCTTGAAAATTTTGGGATTGAAGTCCAATAAATCTGAAGGGCACTAGTCTGGAAAAACTGCACTAAGCAATTTCTGTTCAATGCTCTTTCTCCAAGGATTAAAACACCAGAATCTCATGAATATTTTTAATGCTTTCAATCAGGAAAGAGGAAAGAGAAAAATTAGTTTGATAATTCTGAATAAGGTGCTATATTTTTAAAAAATATTGACACTCCCAATATGTTAAAGGCTAGCCATTATGTACTGGAGCAATTAGTGCTGAAATGGATATAAATATTTCTTTCCGTTTAATAAGGTTTTGCCATTGCGTTATTTATATTGTTTATAAAGTAGAACATTAAGCAATCATATTAATGCATGGCCTTGGTTTTAACAGGAGATTGAAGTAAAAGAGAGATCAAGGAGAGAAGAACAAGAGTTTGATGAACTTGTAGCATTCATTCAGCAAAGGCTTACCCAGACAGAGGTAATTAATGCCATTTATCAATTACAATAATATGTAATTAATGCTGCCTGTTTACAGAATTATTATACAGCGGGATTAGTGCTTAACACCGAGATTCAAAAATATGTAAAATATTTTTCAGCCTGTTACTTTGATCAGAGATATTGAAGATCAGACTGTGTTAACAGAGGAAGATGCCATCTTTGAATGTGAGATTAAAATAAATTATCCAGAAATCAGACTAACCTGGTACAAAGGCACAGAGAGATTGATCTCGAACAAGAAGTATGAAATCAAAATTGAAGGAGACCGGCATATTCTTAAAATCAGGAATTGTGAACTAGGAGATCAGGCCAATTATAGGGTGGTCTGCGGCCCACATATTGCCAGTGCTAAGCTTCATGTGATTGGTAAGTGCAAAATTAGTGCCACATTTTGATCGATCAAATACTT
Organism: Pseudoxenodon macrops; assembly: GCA_032467955.1. NCBI lineage: Eukaryota > Metazoa > Chordata > Lepidosauria > Squamata > Pseudoxenodontidae > Pseudoxenodon > Pseudoxenodon macrops. The sequence goes on along the minus strand of JANHFT010004300.1, from coordinate 232,906 downwards.
AAAATTATCTGATGTAGTTCTGGGTTGGTATTTTCTAAAACATGCATGTTTAACTTGCTAACAGAACCTGCTGTTGAACGTCATCTACGTGATACTTCCCTCAAAGAAGGCTTTACCTGCTCTTTGGTTTGTCAGTTCTCTGTGCCAAATGCAAAATCCCAGTGGTACAGAAACGGAAAGGTCCTTCAGATAGGAGGCAGATATTCCACAGATGTCTCTGACAAAGTGCACAGACTCATTATCAAAGATGTAAGAACAGAAGACCAGGGACAGTATACCTGCAGGTTTGACCATCTAGAAACAACTGCTGACCTAATAATTGAAGGTTTGTAAAGAGAGCTTGTGTTGTCATAAAATAAGATGACAAATAAATCTTAATCATGTCTTAATAAGATAATTTCTTTTCTAAAGTTATTTTTATTTGTTGCCATATGTTTATTTTTATTTATAAAATGTATTGGTTGCTCATCTTACAATAGGGTAATTATGGGAGGCTTACCGTTACATAAAAGCTAAAACATAAAAAGTTAAAAACTAATATTGAAACCAAAGGCACATGGGGAAGGTGGGGGCGCAGTGGTGGGGAGGTGCGGTCTGTTATTACTCAATCAACCATCTCCATTGTGCTGTTCCCCCACTGGGGCCCCAAGATGACTGGCAAATCCACATCATAAAAGCCAGATGACTCTTTTCTTTAGGAAAAGACAGGAGGGTTGGGGACAACCTCACATTGAGGGGCAAGACATTCCTGAGGGCAGGAACAACAGCAGAGAAGCCCCTCCTCCTGGACCCTGCCAGTCAGAATAATTGACCTGATGGGACCCGTAGCATGCCACCTCTGCCCACCTGAGTGGTATGGGCCAATCCCAGTGGGATGAGATGGTCCCTCAAGTAACCATGCTATGAAGGGCTTTAAAACAACTTGAATTGCACCCAGAAGCAGAATGGTAACCAATGCAGCTCACAGAACAGAGATGTTAGAAGGGCCATTCTTGGGGCCCGCAAAACTACACACGCTGCTTCACTCTACATCAGCTGTAGCTTCCAAATGCTCTTCAAGGATAGCCCCATGTAGAGGGCATTACAATAGTCCAGTCATGAGGGACTGAATGTCTGAGTGCAGGGAATTTAACTAAGCTTTGTCTTTTTTTTTCAACGTTCTTAAAACCTGATGTTAAGATTTTTAACTCGTTTCCTCATATGATCTGATTTTGCTATGATTATAGCAATTATCTTCTATTTACCGTATCTATTTCCTGTGCTTCCTTTAATATGAGTATGAGAAAGACTGTAATAACTACCTGCTATAGGTAGTCCTCGACATGCAACAGATCATTTAGTCACTGTTCAAAGTTACAACATCCCTAAAAAAAGTGACTTATGACTGTTTTGCACACTTGCAGCATCCTCTTGGTCATGTGATTAAAATTTGGATGCTCAGCAACTGATTCATCTGATCCTCTTTTGCGACCTTCTGACAAGCAATGTCAATGGGGAAGCCAGATGATTCATTTAACAACTGTGTTGCTAATGTAATCGCTATAGTGATTCACTTAACAACTGTGGCAAAAAGGTCGTAAAATGGGGCAAAACTGACTTAACAAATGTCTCATTTAGCAACATACCGTATTTTTCGGAGTATAAGACGCACCTGAGTATAAGACGCACCTGAGTTTTTAGGGAGAAAAATAGGGGGGAAATCTGCCTACCAGGTATTCATCTGGCTAGTGTCCTTAGTCTGGTCAGTTTCAGCACATTATTTTATCCC
>JANHFT010004300.1:186865-218676 GCA_032467955.1 Pseudoxenodon macrops | reverse complement strand
ATTTGTATTATGATATGTAAAATGTTATATATGGAAATGAAATGTAAAAATTAATGTTATGGAAAATAAAAATTTGTATAAAAAAAAGAAAGAAAGACTTGTGCAAATAAAGTGAAGGGTATCCTGCTATCTAGAAGTGGGTTCCTACCATTTCTATCCGGTTCTATAGAGTAGGTAGTAACTCCATGATGACATCATGGAGCCAGTTCCTTCAGTTTCTCCGTGGGTGCCACCATTTTGGATTTTCCTTCTGCGCATGCGCAGAAGCTATTTTTTATTGCTGCGCACACGCACTCAAGGCGCAATTCTGAGTGAACCGCCAGTAAGAAAATTCAGAACCCACCTCTGTTGCTATCCCATTTTATTCCACTTACTGACCCTCTTTTGATTCTTTGTGCGTTATAAACAGAACAAAACAAAATGAAAGTGCTTTCTTTCTTGGCCTCTTCAAATAGGAACAGGTCAAAGCCTCTGTTATGTCAGTATCTAGGATTAAACTATGCCTCTCCAAATAAGTCATGAGTGCTGTGCATCTCCATTCTTTGAGCTTTAAGAAAAACAATTAGATTTATTTGAGGTGGTAAGGTAGTACAAGGCAAATGCTGGACAATCTATTAAATTATGCCTTTGCACAGATTATCTGTTAAAAGACTGCAAACAAAGGTGACTATTCCGAAGAAAAGTCTGTAGCAGCAAAACACGTCATCTTACAATATATTTTTTTCTGCTTGAATACATGTTCTAATGAAGGTGGGTCACTGGTTCTTCGAAATATTACTTTGAAACTAAAACAGGACATGAAATTTCAAATCCAAAGAAAATGTGTTCTTTCGGTGACAAATTGCAACTCATAAACGTTCCATCCAGCTTCACTGGTGGGAAAATGTGGGTTTTTCTTTTTTTACATCTGCCATTCCTCCCCCTACCCTGATCCACATCAAGCCCAACTGCACGAAGCACACACTATGTATCTTAGTGAAACTTTCTCTCCTTCTCTCTCTCAAATTCCCCAGTTCTCATCAAATCCAAACCAGGATATCATTTAAAAGGGAAAAAAGGGCTCCTAATTTTTTATTTGGAAAAATAAAAACAAAACAGTGCTCAATACTCAGAAATGAAATTTTAAATAAGGTTTCTTGGAAATGATTTATATTTAAATCCAATGAGGCTTGTTTTGCTGTATCTAAGAAAAGTATGTGCAACAGGATAGAAGAGAAAGTCTTGGTAAAAAATTTACTTGGTGCCACAAACATACATCTCAAACCACCAAGTCTTTGAGCCCTTAAAAGAAAAAGAGTTTGCCATTTGTCATGTTTGCCTTCCAAGGAGCCTGCCAAAGCAAACATATTTAGAATGAGGAAAGGCCCAGGAGAATATTGGTTAGTGGCAGCCAAAACAGAGGAGATGCCATAACCGTTGCTTGGTTTGCAAAGCACATTATGTAAAAAACAAAACAAACCCAAACTCTTTTCTTCAGCTGCTATTATGTAAAGCTTAGCAATGCAACCCTTATTTGGTAGTTATGTAAACCTTAACAAACAAGTTCCATGAGATTCATCTGAGTATCTTCAGCTTGCTAAGTAATGGCAGAGTGATATCCAATGCTGGCTTCGCATTCTGGATGTTGTAATGTTGACACATATGGACGATACCAGACTGCTGAAAGCTGACTTAATGTTTAGTTAATTTTTACTGGTGCAATAGGACTGGGTGTTTGTTAATATGTTTTATTGGGTTAGGAATTTTCTGTCTTCACTGTGAGTTGTATTGTGTGTGTGTATGGGGGGTTGGATTGAGGGAGCTCAACCAATCTCATTGTACAAATGTTGTGCAGTGACAATAAAGATTTGAATTTACTTGCTCAAGAGATACTAATGTGTTGCATCTTCTTCTCTTTAGGTGACTTCCTAAGTATCACCTTGGCAAGTGGATATATACAACTACGTTACAACCTTGGGGACAGAACAGTAGTTTTACAGGCATTCCAACCTGTCCATAGCACAAATAAGACCTGGCTTTTAATTAAAGCAGGAAGAGTTGGCAACGAAGGCTATTTGGATCTTGATGGAATCAACGTAACTCAGAAAGCTACCAATGGCATGACTTCCTTAGATACACAAACTGATTTCTATGTAGGAGGACTACCTTCCTTAAACTTGGTTAATCCCAGGGCAATTAAGAATGAGCCTACTGGCTTCACTGGCTGCATTAGGGAGATCTTTGTCAATGGCAGAGAATTAAAACTCACCGAGAAAGGAGCGAAAGGTGGTTCCAATATAGGAGACTGCGATGGAACACCCTGTGGCTATAGAGTATGTAAAAACAATGGGAAATGTAAAGTTGTAGAGTCTGATTTCTTTTGCTTGTGCCCCAAGCAATGGATGGGGAAGACATGTGAGCAGTCTATTTATTGTTCACATAGTAAGTGTGTCCATGGAAGTGTTTGTATACCCAACCCTGTTTTATTTTCATATACGTGTGCCTGTAAACTTGGCTGGACAGGCCTGTGGTGTGAAAAACAGCTCTCATTTTTTATTGCGAGGTTCACAGGCAATTCATACATCAAGTACACTGATCCCAATTATGAAGACAGAGATCTCAGATTTACTAGGGTCTCTTTAAATTTTACCACCAGTCAAATGGATGGTTTGCTTGTTTGGTTAGGAAAGGCTGAAGACGAAGATAATGACTTCCTTGGAGTAGGACTTGAAAATGGAATGCTAAAAGTTGTAGTTAACTTAGGAGAAAGAATTGCCGTCCCTCTTATTCACCAAAGAAAGATCCTGTGCTGCAAAAAATGGTATTTTGTTGACATTGTGCAAAACTGGACTCTCATTGAAGTGTACCTTGATGAGGAACTTATTCTTTTTGAAGATCTGGATCCACAGAGAAAATATACAGTTCTAAACTATGAGGGCATTTGCTATTTTGGAGGTTTTGGACTTGATAGGAAAGTAAGTGCTGTCACCTCAGGACTATTTAAGCAAGAACTAATTGGTAAAATAAAGGATGTTGCCCTTTTTGATGATTCAAAAAAAATAAATCTAACTAAGGGACAAGGGCATAATATATACAGCGGAGATAAGGAGTAACCAAGTAATAGAGACAAGGCTGTATTTATATATTTAAATTTGTTATAGTAGCTCACTCTGGTAGACTCTGGGCAGGCATAGTTATAGATCAGGGGTGTTAAACTCAATTTCATTGATGGCCACATCAGGGTTGTGTTTGACCTCGTGGGACTGGGGTGGGCATGGCCAGCTCAATGTTACTCATGTCAGGAGCACCTATGGTGGCCCGAGTGCTCTGCCAGCGAAAATGGGCTCCCAAACTCAAGTTTTTTGCTGTCGCGTCCTCCTGCAACCCTCTGCCAGCAAAAATGGAGCTCATGAACTCAGTTTTTGCTGTCAGAGGCACTGCGGTCGTCCTTCGCTGTTTCCAGGGCAGCCTGTGGGCCAGATCTGGTCCCTGGAACTTGAGTTTGACACCCGTTATAGATGGTCCATAATAGAACACTTGTGAACTGCAGTCTATTGTCTGATTTATTTTGTACAAAATATTAAACTCAACAGTTGCTTTCATGGATTGCCCACTTATTTCTTCCAACCATGCAGTCTGACATGAAGGTCATTCACCTCAATCCTAGTTGGATTTTGACTCTTCCTTCCCACATTTCCTTTATGCTTGACAATTTCTGACTTTCTTTTTTAGATACTTTTCATGATTCATTCCTAATATTCCTTATCACCGTCATCAGAATCACCCACCTGCATTTGTGAAAGAAACTTCTCAAATCAATGTATTTTGCCTCTTTTGTTTCAGCTCGACTTCCATCTCCTTTCCTATCCTCAGCTATCTGCACGATTTTAATCTGACCTAAATATTTCCTTACCATGTCAAATTGAATTGCAAAAAAATTTAATATCCAAGAAACTGAATATTCAGACTTATTCCAAATTCCAAGTCAACCAGGGTTGAAGTGTTTCCTATTGCAAATCCACAAGATGGGATAGCTATTCAAAAATAGTTATTTTTTCCTATACCTATTACTTTTCTTATTTCAATTTACCGTATTAACCATTGTCATTAAAAATACATCAGTTAATTGTAGAGAATGGATCACATAATTTGTCAATTCAAGTACAGGTAATCCTTGATTTATGACAATTAACCGCCAAATTTCTGTTGCTAAGGGAAACAGTTGTTAAGTTTTGCTCCATTTTAAGTCCTTTCTTGCCAGTTAAGTGAATCACTGCAGTTATCAACAGTTAAGTGAATCTGGGTTGCCCATTGAATTTGCTTTTCAGAAGATTGCACAAGGTGATCACATGACCATGAGACATTGCAACCACCTTAAATATGAACCAGTTGCCAAACCTCTGAATTTTGATCACATGACCATAGAGAAGATGAAATGGGTTTAAGTGAAACATGTTTTCCCCCATGCTGTTGTAACTGAATGGTCGCTAAACAGATGGTTTTAAATCAAAGACCATCTGTAATATCAAATATTATTTTGAAAGTGGCAGAGCTTATATTTTCCATGCTTATTTTTGTGAACAATAGCTTTTTTCTTATGGAACAATTAAATTATATCAAAATGTAAACAATGTTTAATAAATTTTTCCTCAGCTTTAGAATGTATTCCAAAAATAAATGCCTAATGGAAAACAAAGTACGCCCGCAATTCTCTTACAAAATCCATGTTTTTCAGGGAAACAGTACCATACCATGCTTCCCCAAAAATAAAAGCCACCCTAAATAAACCCTAGCCTGATTTTTTGGGGTGAGCGTAATATAATCCCTACCCCAAAAATAAGCCCATGGGGGATGGGCATAGCCAGCACAAGAGGCGGCAAGCACACAGTGGCTGATGGTGTCCAGCAGCAGCTGCAGCCCATCGGCCCCTTGGTGCAGCGCAAATACCTGTAAGTCCAAGCATGCAGGCAAAGGTTGGGGGGAGAAGGCAGGTGATCCGGATGTGCTGTGCAGCTGCCTGATTCATGGGGGCTCTCGGGAGGCTTGTGCAGCAGCAATGGCAGCAGGCAGAGACATGGGGGGGAGGCAATCCCGATGCCCCACGTGGGTGTTTGGTTGGCAAGAGATGGTGGGACAGAGTTGGCGGCGTGTTGGGATCACCTCTGCCTAGCTCTGCTATTTGCTTGCAAAGGGAACGCTTTGAAAGGAAGCTAATCTCTCCATTTTAAACCATCCTCTTTGCAAGCATACAAGCTTTGAGTCTCTGCCATTTCTCCATCTGGGTGAAAAGTGTTTGGTTGCCTATGGGAATGGAGCAAACCGACCAAACATAGGAGACTCAAAGCTTTGTGTGCTTGCAAAGGAGACGGTTTGAAATGGAGATTAGCTCCATTTCAAAGCGCCCCCTTTGCAGGCAGACAAAGCTTTGTCTCCATATGGGCAAAAAGTGTTTGGGCAGCTACCACCAGCCCTGCCCTCTCTGTCCCACTGTCTGCTTGCCTGCTGCCCCAATCGGGGCCAAGCTCTCAACATGCCCAGTCTCCACCTGCCCTGCCAGAAGGGGGAAGAGCCCCGCGAAGCCAACAGCAGCATGGGCAACCACTTAGCAGTTAGCACAGCACCTCTGTGGCCGAGAGGTGCCCCAGAAGCAGTTGGGCCAGCAGGCAGGGAGGGTTGAGGCCCAGCCATGCTGAGAACTTAGCCCGTTGCAGCAAGGGGACAGGCAAGGAGTCAGTGGAATGAAGAGGGCAGGATAGCTGCACCCCCACTCCTGTCAGGCCCTGCGCTCGCCACCTCCTGCACTTAAAAAAACAAAAAGACCTCCCGCAAAATAAGCCCAAGTGCTTATTTTCAAGCTCAAAAGAAAATAAGGTCTTATTTTCGGGAAAACAAGGGTAGTACTTGGGGAGATCCATTATCCCTGAAAGCAATTAACTTGTTGGAAGCAGGAATGTGCTTACTAAAATGCAAAAATTAAGTATTCAACAAACAAACTATGGATTTTGGAAGAGTGATGGACAATTAAAGGAGCTTTATTTTGTTTCAAAATAATAATTTTAATCGCTATATTACATCGTCTTCCATCTTGTAAGGTACATTATGCCAAAACCATCCCTTACTCAGCAAACCCTAATCCATGCTAGCAGTGATGTTACCTAATTTGGTAATGAAACTTCTGCGAGAAAATAACCAAGGTTCACAGAGCAGAGTACCCTGTATTTCAACCCTGAGCTACAAATATTTTAAATGTCTATAGAGATTCTGTCATCTAGTCTTGATTGTCCCAAGGGTGCTTTTTCAAAAGATGACTTTCTGTGCTTTTCTTTGAATATGTTTTGCTTCTTAGGTGAGAAGCGAAATGTCTTCAAGCAAAAACACAGAAAGTTCAGTTGCCTTTTGAAAAAGCACTTTTGGAATATTCTCCTTTATTGCAATCTCCTCCTTTCTTGAGGTTGCTGTTATTAATTTATTAGATTATGTTCTCACTTAATGTTGTCAGCAATTGGCGAAATGAACTATATGTAACATAGCCTATAGTTTAATTTACACATAAGGGAATCGTATTTTAATGCTTCTTTTCTACCAGTTGTATTGAAATTCCCTGGATCATCCATGATTTTTTGTTGTTGTCCCTCCCGTCTCAAATTATGCTGGCAACATATCTGTGTGACAACACACATTACCTCTTCACTTTATTTTCTTGAAATGTTTTGGAAAGCCTTTGATCATTCTTTTAGTCCCTACTTTTTTAGTAACACCATTTCTTCCTATGTACTTCTTTATTTTAGGATAAGGACTTCTTATCTCTTATTTGAAATCTGTAATAACACAACAGAAGAAAAATCTTAAGTCAATTTGTTAGTCTAGATTTTTATTTGTAAGGACTTTTGACGTACGAATTATGTTGAACCAATAAATATTTTTCTGCACAGCCCTTTGCTCATTCTGCAATTAAACTATAAATTTGTATTCATTTATTATACTCATCTTACCTTGCAAGGCAAAATTATTCCAAAGTAATTACCTAACAAGCTGCCATCACTATTATATGAAGTAGCATCTCAGGAAGAGCCAAAATATGAAAGAAAATCATAACACTGTAGTTTTTTACAATACCTGATGCCTGATTGTATCTACTGATTATTTTGAGGAATGGGGGCATACACAGCAAATATTTAGCATTCTAAAACTACTTTTTTTAATAGTAAGGTTAACACTCTATTCCTAGTTATAGTTATGTGGAAGTATCAAAGTGCACTTAGGATTTCAGTCTTTGAAGCATTGATTTTTTATGCTGCTCGTAAGCTTACGTGCAGGATTCTCCCACCGAGTATGATGAGACTACATTTGGAGAACATCTTATACTTCTACATACATATCCAAATAAATATGAATAAAATAGCACAAATCGGGAAGTATGAATATTTAAAATTCAGAAGCAACTCCAATTTCGTTATCAAAGTGACACCCATCCAACTATTATTTATTATTATGGCTGATCACGCAGTCACTCATATGTTTAGACTGGATTTGATATTTTTGTTTATCTATTGAGTTCTTCCCAAAGACAGTGATAGGCAGATGATATTACTGTTCCTATGCCAGATTGGTCTAATGCTTAAGGCATCGCCCAACTCATCTCATAGTAGTTGTGGGAAAACAGAAGGAATACTAGATATATTCATTACTTTGAGTTTATAAAAATAATAAAGCTGGGATAAAAGTAATTGCATACTTATTATGAGTAATCTACTGTTAGATTCAGACTAAGCTTGGTGAATATTTAATAATTCAAGTCCTAACCAAGGACCTATCAATTATTAAGGTACCAACTAAGGATATAGGCAATTCCAAGCAAGTGGTTATTTTTGTAAAATTAGGGTGTTCAGTTTTGATGAATTAAAACATTTTCCAAATATGGATGGAATTCTTTGCTCCAAGGGCTCCAGTCAATATTGGTGTAACAGATTATTTCTTTTTCCATAAGCATCCAAATTTGATCTGCAAGTCCCGGTAGATTTTCTTGTTTTCAATAACTGTTTTATCAGACATATCATTAACAAGGGGCCTATCTGTTTGAATTTTAAATTCCCATAACGTCTCAGGCTGTTCATTTTCCAAAACTTTTTTGACTTGATCCTCCCAGTATTTTTTAAATTTTTGCAACAAATATTATTTTGAATATATAAGCTTGTTATCTTCTTTTGATGACAGACATATAGTAAGAGCCCTTGGGAGAGTTAGATAGCTGAAAATGAACACTAATTAAAGGGTTTCACAAGAAAGGTTGAAAGTAATTATAGGTGGAGAATGCTATTTTGTGCCAGATGTTACCCTACTCACTCTTACGGGAAAATTCCAGGCAAAGTCCTCAGTGCCTACACACATACATACACACAAGAATTTATCCTAAACCTAGCATACAGCTGCATTTCTGTTGAAAACGTAGAGACTGATCATATGCATGAATGAGTCAACATTTTGGACAGTCACTTTTTAAAAAAAGGTACCATCAAGCAATTTATGATATAGCATTTTTAATTTGACTAAATAAAGCCATGTGCACGGTTTGCAAACTGGCTATTATATTTAAATAGGATTTTAAAATAGCCTAACAATTTATTTTAATCACATATTATTGATAGTTTCTTTCTTATACCAAAGTGCAAAATCTATGTTCATAGGTAAGGCGATTTAATTAAGGGTTTCCTTTTTTATGCACAATGCTCTTAATTTTACTTCAAAATAGGATGTTGAACAGAGTAGTGCAATGATATCTAACAGAAAAACCAATATACTACGTTTCACAGAAAAATCACATTTTACTGATCTATTTATTAAAAACCCTGTGGGTTATTAAAAATTACCAGTCATGAACTGTAAAGGCAAGCCATATTTATACATCTTTCTGTTATACTGGTATAGCCTATTGCTCCACATCTATTAAAATCAAGCAAACAACTGTGAGAAGGTTATCATTTGTAGAATCAAAATACCCCTTAAAATATTTACATTTTATAATATAAAGAATAGGAAAACACAAGTCTCATGTACAAGCTTAGGTATTCAAGTTTTCAAAGCATGAGAAATAGCTAAAATATTAATTTCAGCTGAAAGCTAGGGTTCTCAAATTGCCATCAGGGGTGGTGGTAATCACATAAAAAAAAAGAGCCTGTGTGCAGATGAAGTGGAAACACGGTCAACCTGGATCTAGGCTTTGGTGTTGCCAATAAAAACCCAAAATGAGCAAAGCTTGAGAACTCCTGAGAGTTCTTCTAGATGGTGTTTAATGATTAAATGTGGAAAAATGGATTTAATTCCAGTTCTAACACTATTGACGTCATTAGTTTTATTCATTTCAGGAGGTGAGTCATCAATGACGTACAGGCTAAAGCTGTAAAATCCCCCCTAAAAAGTGTGTCTCGAAGCAGTAAAACCTGGTCTCCTTCTGCTCACAGATATGCCCAATAATAAATAATTAATACAGGTGGAGTTCCCTCTGCCACCACCATTTCCTTATTCTTTGTGGACTCTTTTGAATACATGAATCTTTTGAATTCATATGCATTGGAATAGGGCTGCATTACAATCTCTCTTGTTTTCAAAGTCAGTGTTGTGTTGTCATACTTAACATTAGAAATCCATCTTCATGTTTGCTGGAGCAGCTCCAAACGTAAAGTACAAATCATCAAAGGCTACAAATAGCTCGACTGAAGCCCAATTTGACAAAGAATCTGTATGTGTCTTTTATTGCATATTAAAAGAAGCCCCTTTCGGTCATTTTTCTATACAAGCAGAGTAAAATCTTCCAACTATTCAACTCTACTCCTATGTCAAGAGATTGTGAAAGAAAATGAATGTGCGGTACACAGACTGATACCAGAACAGACTTAGTCCTACAAAACACTAAACATTGAATATAAAAAGAAAGTATTGATGGCACAATTATACCCAAGCATATATTATACAGACAGCTTTAGGACATATTTAAAACATATTATGTTCTATTTGTTTAAAACTAGAAGACAGACTGTGCCTTCTTTCTCTCATTTTTTTTTCCTTTCACCTTTTGCTTTTACCCCGATCACTCTGGTCCCTGTCTTTGTGATGCCTTTCTCGGTTCTTTTCACTGTCTTGTTCCTTTGGCCGTTCCCTACTCTTTTCTCTTTCTTTCTCTTTCTCGTGAAAGCGCTCTTCACTTCTAGGAACATCCTTCTTTTCAGGATTTCTACTTTCTTGTGAGGATTTGCTTTCAGAGTCCTTATCGCTATGTGAAAGTCGCAACCTCTCTTTGTCGCGATGCCCTTCCTCCCTGTTTTTTCTTTCCCTCTCTTTCTCTGAGCTTCTGTCTCGGTGTCGACTTCTTTCAGGATCCAACTCCCAGTCGTGCCTGCCCTTTTTGGGGTGGTGAGATTCGCTATAAAACCTTTGCCTGTGTTGATCATTCTTCCTCCTGCTGAAGGCCCTCTCCATGTGAGGACCCTGTCGGCCTGCCCAGGGGTCACTGTGACGCCTTTCGTGTCTCCTAGTGTTTTTATTTTGATAAAAGTGTTCAGGCCCAGAGAATCTTGATGGTTTCTGGGTGGTGGGAGGGGCTGGTGTAACTGGTCCAACAAAGTGGGGTAGCTGACCTGGCAGGTGAAGTACAGGGGGCCAAGGCATGAGAGGACTTTGAGCAAAACCAAAGCCCGGAGGTGGAAGGAGTGGTGGGGGCAGATGATGGGGAAACCCAAATACAGGAGTGTTTGGTGGGGAGAAATTAGGTGCAATGGCCCCCTGAAACTGAAAACCAGGGGGAGTTGTTTTAGCGGGAGGGAAATTGGGTTGAGGAGTCCTAATTGGTGAGAAATTTCCACTTGCGGCAGGTAATTTGGTACTGAAGTCAGATTGATGACTTGTATTTTCTGCTTCAAAATGAGATAATGATGTTGATGAAGAGAGTGGCGGTGGCGGCGGCGGTGGGGGTGGCAATAATCCTCTCTCAGAATTTCCAGTCTCAATGTTTTGCATCAGGGTGTCTTTAAGTTGTGAGGTACAGGCGCCTTCTCCATTAGATGAATTTGAAACCAATGTTGTCTTGCATGCTTGGTTATCGGTCTGATCTGAGGCTAATTCATTTCCTGAAGTCTGCTTGTTATCGACTTTTGACCGTTCAGATTCTAAAGTATCAAGCTGCTGCATATCTTCACTTCTAGTACTATCGCCTTCACTTTCTGAACTATTGTTCTGTTGGCCTCTTCCAGCTGCTTGCCTTGGGTCTCTCTTAAGATTAATGAACGGTGGAGATTTGGAACTATGAATGGTCATAGTATCAACAGATACTGTTCCAACGTTATTGCTCCCAACTCCTTTTCCAGCATTTGAAGGAACAGGAAAATCTATGGTTCTTTTATTTTCCTGGGGAACATTATCTGTATCACCCAACTTTAAACTGTTTTCCGGAGTCTCCTGGTTTTCCTTATTCTGTGATAGAATAGTTAAGTTTGCTAAAAACACCTCAGTGGAAACATCCGGTGGTTTCTCTTTAAGACTCAGACTTGTAAGAGTTCCTGAAGAGCAAGGGAAATCTACTGATACGTCCACTGCTAAGGTATTGTTGATGGTTTCTTTCGCATTGTCCTTTTTATGCCTTGTATCTTTAACACCCACTGGAATGTCTACATTTTCTTCCTTTATGTTTGTCCGTTTCTCTAATAAAGGAAAATCTTTATTAACCAACTTGTCAACTGTTGGTTGGATATGTTCAGGCATCTGCCCAGTGGTATCCAAAAGGCTTTGAAGAATGTCATCTACTGGCAGTGGCCTACTTGCTAGTTCGAGAGCAGATGCCTGATTTTCCCATCCAACCAAAACCCCAGGAAGGAACCGTAGAGGTTTGGGGGGTTCAAGTTTGATGCTCTCCACAGCAGGTTCATTTGCTGTGACTTCTTCTGTGCTACATTGTTGAGATTTGATCCTCTGCTTGTGCAGTACTGTGGTGAATGAATTAAAGAAATCATTTTCTTCTTCTTTTTCATTTACCTCAGAATGAAGGACTTCCAATTTGTTTGGTTTACTTTTTTTCTCTGGTTGCAAATTTTCAGGACCTTCTTCAGCATGGGTCATGGTTGAATTAGCCACAGCACTAATCTGCCTTTTCAGCTTCTGGCGAATTATCAATCCCAGCAGCAAGTTGGGTCGATGGACTTCAATTCCTACACATATACACAAACACACACATATATAGTATATTAAAAAAGGAACAATGTAATAACGGAAATCTTGGAATTTTTTTTCCAATTAAAACAAGCCACCCTGAGTCTCTACAATGCCAAATAGTTTAAATGGTTCACTGATGTTACAAAATGTACTTTGAGAAGCACTGACAAAAGTTCACTCTCCAAATAATTGCTATGTAAAAGTACATTTTACACTGTAAAATACTTATCTGTTAAATCAAGAATACTAATTCTATCCATGAGCTAAACAGAGAAAGAAATCCATGCCTGTTCTTTGAAAAAAAATCTCGATTCAAAGCTTCATTTCCAATATTCATGAATGTTCTGCAATGAATTATCAAACTATTTGACTTCTAGCGTAGTTAAAAATATATCTCAGAAAATAAAAAGGTTTCGTTCTTGTTTTTTTAGTGCAAAGGACAGTTCAGCCTATCATTGTCACTTACCAGGACCATCAAAAGGAACCAACTGATGTGGAATTTTATCAGAAGCACCTAAAGGGATAATATATAAATCCTTGATTTGCTTCATGTTATTCGCTGCTACACCATAACGTTTTCTGCTGCTGAAGTATGCAAAAAGCAAAGTGTATGAAATCTGATCCTCTTCTGTAACAGGAGTAAAACGAACCACACATATTTCCTATTATGAAAAAAGGGAAACATTTATTAATTATCACCATGTTCTTAAAATAAATACACACACACACACACACACATCTATTTTCATTCCCCAGGGTATAAAAAGTTTGTACTTCATTGATTTTATATGTCGGGAAATTCACTCATGATGATCATAGCAAACAAGTAAAAGTCACCCAGAGCTGCTTGATAGTGAAATAAGTGGCATGAAAATTTAATAAATAAATCAGTAAATAAGAGAGAATGCTCTACAGCTTCTCATATTGCTGTTGCATACCCCGAAAACACATGTAGTTTGAAGCTATCTCAAAACAATGGTAATTAAATGCTGGACTGTTTAAACTGATCTAATTTGTAAGCCTATTGAGGAAGGCAAACTTTAAATGTATGTAATATAGTAAATGATTCTCTCAAAAAAAATTGTACTGAAACAAAATTGTGCACTAAACCATATTATGTATTTTGTTTATATGAAACATTAACATGAATCCACATAAAATCACTTTTCATAAATTAAAGGTGGTCTTGGATGCCACCAGTATAAGTGTACAGAGAAATGACACACAAGCTACCGTATTTTTCGGAGTATAAGACGCACCGAAGTATAAGACGCACCTAGTTTTTGGGAACAAAAACAAGAAAACAAGAAAAAATCTGCCTCTGCCTCCTAGCAATTTGCCTCCCAGCAAACAGCAAACATTGCAGATGATATACACTGTTTGCTGTGTATTTCTGTGCATGTGTGCCTGACCCATAGAAATAGCATAGAAATTGTAAAATGAAATGCAGTGTTACTGGAATACCATCCCAGGAAGAATGGTTCTTTTTCAGTCACATACACACACAAAAACACACATACACAAACACACACACATATCTTTGGTTTTTAAGCAGTGAATTCTTGATGACTGTCAGACTCAAGGTGACAGCAGGCCACATGACTTTGGTTTCCTTGAAAATAAGAGAAAATCAGCTTTCTTTTGAAATGTATTTTTTTCTGTTCCATTTGGAACTGAACATGGGACTAAAAAACAAAGCTTTCAAATGTCTACTCTATCGTTATGTTATGGCTGACTAGAGAAGATGGCAAACATTGGAGACTCTGACATGTACAGGAGCATGAGATGCAGAAGGTAGTCAAATCCTGTGTCCATCTCCTTAAAGCATTCATTTAGATTAGAATATTTTGGATTATATTTTGGATTGTAATATTGCTTTTAAAAATATTCAAAAAAGAGCAAGGAAGAGGAGATGTGGGAGACTATTGGAGTTTTCCTGAAACAATTTTGGAAGCCTGGGGCATATCTTTCATAGTAGCAAAGTACCTGTCTCTTCGCAGAGCAATTCCCCCCTAATCCTTTGGGACCGTCTTGTTAAGAAAAACCATTTGAGTGTTCTGCTATCACTTAACTAAAACAATTTTTCTTGGCAGAATTCTGATGTACAGAAGGGGGAGAGGGAGGAATCTTAAGCAGTCTGATTTTTAACTACCTATACTATTTTAGATTGGCAACTAACTTTCTATGCCGATTTTGATGATATTTCACTGTTATTTTAATTCTTTCAATTTAAATCCAAACATTAGACCTTAGCAAGTGACAACTTTACTTTTACTTTGCAATGTACAACTTTAATTTTACTTCCTTTTATTTGTTGTTCTAACTTTCATTTTATTATCATGGTTTTAATTTGTCATTTATCTGTTGATTGCATCACTTTATTATTTTAACTGTTCTTATACCCCAACCCTATTCCAAATGTTGCAAAATGTACTGGGACTGCAGGATATATGTTTCAATGTAAACTAAGCAATGCTAATATAAAAGATAAGGATTTTTTTTCCTTTCTAAGCATTTTTGTTGATTTCCTATCAGAGTACTTATTAAATCAGGCCCTGCTTAAGTGTTCTCTTTTGTTTTGTTTTAATCAGAAAAAAAACTGGCTGGGTGCTTCTATCTAGCAGGTCTATGATAAGACAAGATAAATAGAAAGTGAAGCCCCAAACTACTTTTATAGTAAGATATAGTTGATCCTTTTTAGAGCTATCGACCAAACTTCAATGCAAGTTGGTAAATTTTACTGAACTTGTTCTGAAGAAAAGGGAGGGAAGCTTTGCACCCATCATCACGGCAAGCACTCCAGGAAGCCCCAGAGATTTTCCCAATAATTCTGCCTCACTTCTCTTACTTTCCGCCATGAAAAGAGGTTAACATCAGGCAAAAAGGGAAACCGCTCTGTGCCAAATGCTTATTCATGCCACCTGCCTTTCAAAGTAAGAAGAAATAATTCCCACTGCATGTTTTGGGATTGTGAATTCTATACAGCACAACTCATGCTGCTTTGTGCACAATTGTGGCAAAAGCATGCATTGGCCACATTATTTCCCATTTAATGAAAAAAAGAAAGAAAAGGAAGATGCAAAGAATATCGTAAAGAGCCCAGAAAGAAACGGTCATGAAAAAAACTTATATCCATTATTGGATAAAGTGTTTTGAAATCCAATGAAGAATAATATCTACAGGAAAATAATATAATGACCCTTGCCAGTCTTTTAATTTTCTTTCTTTATTGCCATAGAGATTCCAAATCCATTTTAAAATAAACTCAATTACCTTTCTGAAAAGGTAAGCTGATGACTTCAGGGATGTTCAGGTACCTCTTTTTTTCCACATAGTCAATCTAGCACATAATATCTGGGGGTTAATTATAGCCTATCTGTCCATTTATCAACTAGACAAGTATCAAAGTGATGCCTGCTAAAGCACATTCATCAGCCAGACTTTCATTATTAACCTACTCCAATTAGGAAAAGGAATCCATAAAAATTAATTAAGATGACAGTGAATTGTGCTCTTTTGGGCTAAGAAGGAATTTAAATGGTCACTTATTCCTTGTATGTTTTTATTTTAGAGCAAATTGTTGAGAAGTAAAAATGACACTGTCCTAATAAACCCCAAGTATAGTTCAAACTATTTTTACAGCATTCTTTTTTAAATACGTGTCTTGTAAATAAATCGGACTCCAACTTCCAGAATCCCCAACAGCATAGTCCTATTAGAAGACTTGAGAGGATCAACAGAACTATAGAATGGTGCACTACATATAACCAGTATTTATTATTTGACCATTAAATCTCTAAGTCATAATTTCAACTGTTATGTTGATAAGACATTGCATATATGATCCAATTGTTGACCAAAAAAGGGTAGAGCAGGGTTTCCTGAATATTTAACAGCAAACATGAGGTTTTTTTCTCTTTTTTTAAAGTTAGATCTCCAGGAATCCAATGTAAAACCCACACAAATTCTCAAATATGTATGTTTCAATGTAATTGAACATGAGAAATCCTCATGTTTAAAACTGTGCTTTTCTGAATATCCCAAAAACTGTTAAAATATTTGCTTTGATTATTAAGCTGTTTATTAATACACCCGCTTTTCAAAATCTATGTGGCCGTCAGGTATATTCAGATTTTGTGGGCCTCCTAACATCTTGCCATCACAAGCAATTCAATCTTATTTTATCTTCCCCACCATGGTTCAATGGGAAAAGAGATTTCTCACTTAAAGTTTCTTTTTCTGTGAAGCCTCTCTTCCCCAGTAGAATGAATTTAACTTGTAAAAGTTAAATTCCCAATTGCCAGAAGTCTGTAAAATACTTAACGGCTCTTAAATCCTTAAATATGGTTGTATGGTGTTTAAAAAGCCAGCAGTAGCCCTTTGAAGACAAACTAGCTCTCCTTATAATGCCAATGAATGCTGCAAGCAGAACAATTTCACTGCACAATATTGGTAATTATGAACTCTGAAACTATTACTAAATTCATACATGAGATATTGAGAGAAAGGGAGAAGGCCAAATGAGTAAATAGAAAGTATGCTGCAAGATTCATAGCTCTGCTAATCTGCTTGTAGATAGAACAAAGAAAGGCAAGATTTCCCTCTTAAATTAAGAAATATTATACCCATATATAATAGGCCATATAACATAGTGGTCGATCTAGAGAGCAGAATATGTAAACCATGCTTTATTTTTAAGTGTACTTTAATTAAACTAAATAACTCAGAAATTTAGATATTGAAGTGCATTCCCCAGATTATACTCAAATATCAAATGCATTTATCAGTGGTAAAGCGTTATACATCCTACATTAAAGTAGCGAGATCCAATTTAGTTCATTATAAGGAATAGCTGTCCCAAAATATTGAGATACGTGCAAGTTTAATCTATTATTTCTGTTGCTATTGTTATGCCTTCTTCAGAAATTATATGGCAAAACTGCTTTGGAATTTGCATAAGTACATTCTCTGTTATGCTTTAAACTAGCATAACACATCTTTTCTAGCTTCTGCATGAACCTAAAAAGAGTTAGCTGTTTTAACTGTTAATATTAGTTATTACTACTGCACTTATACATCAGCTGATTAAAGCAGATACCTCTTTTCAACATTATAGAAAGGCTTAAAATATATAATGATTTTAACAAGTAGCAGAAAAGTACTGGGTTCATGTAAGGTCCAAAGAATTTCTTCTAAATTGTTTTTAAACATACACAGCCCATTCCTTCCTATTAAACTTAGAACAATCAATATATTTTAGTTTGCTTTACTTTGGCAGAAACTGTGAGGATACATTGTATGTTGGTATATGCAATAATTATATATTTCACTCTGAATTTTTGGCATAAGGGAAAGCATATGATTTCAATTCATAATATGTATATAAACTTCTGGCCTTCTTTCTGCAACTCAGAATTTATATTTTAAAATGCAGATACAATATCAAGAGTTTATCAAAAACAAACTTACCCAAACACTATTTAACCAAGTCACTGCACAGATTTATTTTCCCCACTGAGTTATTGATAATTGTGCTTGTGTATTAGCTACAGTAGCATTTAGGAGGACTCAGCAGCATTCGGTGTGTTTATTATTCTGTATTTGCATGCATAATCTTCTAAAAGCATTGCAGATTAGAAATGTATTACTAAATACAAAGCTAAATATACCCCCTTTTTAATCCATTTATATGTGACACATTTGTTAGTTAAGCCACTTATTACCACTTCCTGACATTCGAACACAATACAGCATCTTGCCTATAAGCATTTATAACGGGAGTTTGATAATGTTGGGAGGTTTCTGCTGCTAACTTGTCACTTACAAAAAGGCATAAAAGAAACAGGACACATGAATGCACGGTATCCATTTAACAACTGAAACAAGCTTAACCTAAAATGCCCTTATTCTTATTTCATCAAATGCAGTGGGTTTTATTTCAATTAATAGTCTAATTGCTGAACAATTGTGGAAAAAAGTACTCACACAAAACAGGGCTGGAAGCCTTTATTAATTTGATGGTAAATTCGATCCGATATAATTAATAATGGGGAATGGGAACAATTGTTTAGAGCAATTTGTGCCTGAATAGGGCACAGGGAAAAACTTCAATACAGAGATTTTAAAAAAAACCAACTCAGTTACTCCCACCCTTGCTATTCTATTTTTCCTCTTGTGTGGTGACTTTTTTAGTTATCACCTAACTAACTTGCTTTGTAGAACTCACAAACAATTGAGGCATTATCTGCAGAATGAAAATGTAGGTTTTAACTGATGCTATGACAAAAGGGTTTGGAAACAAGTATACAGTTAGTTGTCTGTGTTAGCAATCCTGATATCTATTGATTTAAATAGCTGTGAGAGTGATCAGAATAGTAAATACTGACAAGTCCAAACCAAGAACTCACTGCAGATAAAAACTGCTTCCTTATACTACTAGTAGTGCTTAAAAGAAATTTCCATCCTGTCTCGTCTCCTCGTAATCTCACTGCAATGACACATATCCATGTATGTGTCACTATCTCTTGGCTCAGTATAAGCAAATGTGTCATGTTCAGTTTCTCTCTCTTTTTTTCTTTTTCTTTTTCAATCTTAAATACATTCCTTCCAATGTTTGCCTCTGTTTGTTTGAAGGTACAAATAAAAATGTATATGTTTGGGTGCGTGCATGTGCAATTCTTCCAGTGAATATTTTGGAATGTATTTTTTCTAATGAAGGGATCTCTGTAAATTAGTTTCTCTAATAGTATATGTTTTGGATATATATATTTTCTTAAAATACAGATATTTGGAGTTATGACGAGCTCTGCCAGGATTTCATTTGCATATCTGATTGGAAAATGTATATGTATTTCATTGCTAAAGATACAGATCTTTTTTATGGAAAAAAAAAGTTTAGAAAGAATCTACAGTATCTTAGATTTTCTCTCCTGACATTCTTCATCACTAATATAGAGCTTCTTTTTTCATGGAAAAGTGATTTATTATTTCTATCAATTACTATATCTCCCCCCTTTAAGCTCACCTAATTATTAACTTACTATCTCACATATGCACATTTCTGTTTTGCTACACATACTCCCCCAACCCATCATTCTATATGGAACTTAATATCCTCATAAACTCTTAACAGTTCTGCTTGCTTTCCAAGCTCATGCCAATATTTTAATTTTCTTATATACCTCCTTACATAGATTAGGTCTAATTCACTTAATATCTCCTACTCTTGTGCACTTCACCTCAACCCTTAATTCTTCAATACAGCACTTTATGCAGGTCACAAAATAGATATGTCCAGAGGCATGCACAAGATCCAATTCTTTTGTCAAAATGTCACAACACATGTACAAAGGGGGCAAAGCTTATGTCACATTGGTGTGACACAGCATTTGTAATTCACCTCTACTGCCCCCCATCCAACGATGCTACTGGATAAATCTAATATTAGCAATAAATACTGCTTTTTCTACAATGTATTTCCATTGTGAAATATTGCACCAGTGGACTTGAGACAGAATTCTTCCTTGGTACACATTAGAAGTGAGCTTAAACATCTAACTTTTAGATAAGTGTTTCAGAAATTTAACTAGTTTCATGCTTATGTGTGTAAGTGCATGTATGTCTGTGTGTGTGTCCATGTGTATGATATAAATTTGTAAATAAATGAAAATAAAACAGACTCCTATTAGGTTTCTCAGAAACCTGGATGCTAATACAAGACAGACTCTTCTCTTCTGATTTGCAGGCATGTTCTTAGCAAGGATGAAATACACTAACTGGATCCAAGTTCAATGTGTTATCCACATGATTAATTTAATCATGGTTTATTAAATTAACTCAGTTATTTCATACAATATGCTAAGTCAAAAACCATGGCTTATAAACCACATTGGCTTGTCATTGTTCAGCTAAACACATTGAACACTAGGCCCTATCTAACAAAATGAAATTCAATGTAAAGAAAAGTAAGGTTCTATACTTACACAAGAAAAACCATATGTAAAGACACAGATGAGGTGAAACGTGGCTCAGTAGCAGTAACTGTGAGAGTAATTTTAGAGCCCTAGTGGACAACCACTTAAATATGAGCCAGCAACATGTGGCAACAGTAAAAAAACCAATACAATCCTAGGCTGCATTAATAGAGGGATAGAATCAAGATCACGTGAAACATTAGTACCATTTTATAAAGCCTTAGTAAAACCAAAGTTGGAATATTACATCATCCAAATTTATTGCTTCTTCTTGTTTTTTTTCTTTGAGGTGCCTCAATGACCCTCAAAAAGGATGCAAATGACCAGCTGTCTACAAGGAATATAAATCCTTCCATTCCCCACCATCCATTCAGAGCTGAAGCAGTTTCTTGGATGAGAAGCAAAGCGTCTTAAAAAAAAAACACCAAGAAAATCCAGTTGCCTGCATAAGCGCACCAACGTGCATATTGTCCCTGTCCTATTGTCCCCCATTTATTTGTATCCATTTCCTGTATTCATAATCATGTTTATACTTATATCTGTTACCTTATACATGCTTGACAAATAAATAAATAAAAATAAAAGTTTCTGCACGTTTCTTGACATGATTTTGGAAATGGCTTAACATACCCTTCTTCCTACAGCTGAGAAAGAAGGACTGGCCTAAACTCACCCAACTGGCTTCATGCCCCAGGTGGGAGTAAAACTCAAGTCTCCTGGTTTCTAACCTGGTGCTTTAATCACTACATAAATTCCCTCTCTCACCCATACACACTTATTCGTGAGCCACTCTAATTGCGATAGTTTGCCACACATTTCTGCTGTCTTCAAGGTCACTCCAACAGAGTGTGTAAAATCAATGCCAGCTTAATCCACTTTACAAGCTTCTCGGGAATGTACTGCCCTGGTATCCATAAAGCAATCTTCTTTAGCCTCACCCCATTAAAATACATTGGATTTAAATATCCAGAAATTTTTGCTAGCCAATGCTGGTTGGGCATTTGGGAACATACAGTCTCTATACATTTGGCAAGGTGCCCATTGGGGAAAGGCTGATGCAAAAGGAATGGGAAATCAGGCACGCTGCAATTCAGGTATACCCTATTAAACGGTTGAAGGTTAAAAAAACCAAGGTGTTTTTCACCAGATCTTGATCTAGCATCTACCAAATGGGTTGGCCTTGAATTCCCAATCAGTACGAAATATGAGGGCACCACATTATATTTTAAACACTCCTAAGTGAGGGATCCTTGGTGCTCTCTAGGTTTGGTTGTTTTCTCGCAGATGGTTCATTACCCAAACTAGCTAACACCATCAGCACTGATGATGTTCCCTACTTTGGGTAATGAAACGCCTGCAAGAAAGCAACCAAGTTCAGAGACAACCTAGGATCTTTCATTTCAACCCTGAGCTACAAATATTCTCCTTTATTGGTAGCGCTCCCAAAATCCATTCAATTCCAAATGCAGCCATGTGTCAGAATTAGTATAGTTCATCAGATATGACTCCGATTTCTTCTGTCTTCATTCTCACGCACCAGCTTCTTTCTCTGCTTCCAATTCCAAATATACAGAATAACAGAGTTGGAAGGGACCTTGGAGATCATCTAGTCCAACGCCCTGCCTAAGTATTCCGAAGACAGCTAAATCAAAACAGTGGGTAGCATTCACTTGAAGGGTGTTGCTAATTTCCTTTATCAGTGGAATCCCACAGACCAGGTGACCCTGTCAATTTAAGCGGTCATTGCAAAACTGTAGTTAAATAGAAAAGGGAAAGGGAAACTATGCTAGAAGGAAAAAGAGAGCAAAATAGCAAGGGATTTCAACATAATTTAGAGGGACTGACTACATTATGGAAACCCGTAACTAAAACCTTTATGTCTAGATAACTGATAACCAACAAACAGCGTATTGTGTATGGCAAAATGATGGATCCCGTGCATTTAAAAAGGATGGTGGATGGAGACACCTCCTGGAATGCATTTGCCCATGGGTCAAAGAGTCCTTATCCATCTATCTACTACATTACAATTGGGTCAGAGGTGGAAAACTTTTCATCATTCCAAGCATTGTTGGGAGAGATGAAACAAAGGCAAAAACCAAAACCAAAATGAATTAAGGCCACAAGGAAGAAAGAGGAGTGGAGGTTAATTATGCAGTGTGTTTTTGAATCTGGGGAGAAGCAAGCAGGACAAAACTGAAGACACTGCTTCAGTTCAGCATGAAGTATTAAGCCAATTATTGGGGCTGTCAGGGGTTATCTCTAAAGCTCCTGAAATAATTCTTTCTCTGGAACTCGGCACTTTCACCGGAAGAACTCTGCTTGAGTAAATGATATTTTGCTGTGGAGACAAGCAATCTTAACTACAATGGGGAACAACTTCCTCAAAGGTTAAGAATTTGGTTTTCTCTCTCTCTCTCTCTCGTATTGTTGTGATATAAAGAAATAGATAGATGATAGAGAGATAGAGATTGGTGTGGCTTAATCAATAAACCCTGGTTAAAATATGGCTTAGTGCTTAGATTATGTACCTTTGCATGCTACAAAAGGGCACATAATCTAAGCATTTGGGCAAACTTTGGCCCAAACTCATGCATTATGCTCAATATTGGGCCTGTTTATGGTGTACAGCAACAATAACGATGCGATATGATGCACTCACAAAGCGTTAATAACCTGCACGGCCCTTTGTCATAGTGATTCAAACAACTAGTCCTTTACACTTAGCTTTCTGGGACAGTCTTCCCTAAACTCATTCCTTTTGTTGGCCATGCTGAAAGGAGAATTACGGAAGTTGAGGCTGGAGGTCAGTGGATCTGGAAGGCTTCAGCTTGGAGAACAGGATGGAATTACAAGTACGGTAGGTTCATTACAGGATACAGAATACCTGAATTGGGACCTTAGAGGTCTCCTCGTCCAATCCCCTGCTCAAGTAGGAGAGCCTATACCCATGATGGCGAATCTATGGCACATGCACCAGAAGTGGCACGCAGAGCCATCTATCCAGGCACATGAGTCATCGCCCGTTGCTCTTCCGGGTTCCGACGCAGCGGCCAGCTAGTTTTTGCACACGC
Source organism: Pseudoxenodon macrops (assembly GCA_032467955.1). NCBI lineage: Eukaryota > Metazoa > Chordata > Lepidosauria > Squamata > Pseudoxenodontidae > Pseudoxenodon > Pseudoxenodon macrops. The sequence continues at coordinate 195,452 of JANHFT010004300.1, read as the reverse complement.
GGGAGCACCAAAAACCAAAAGAGCAGCCACCGCGCGGGGAAGATGATCTTCCGGTTTCCGGCGTGCGCATACGCGCCAGCCACCTGGTATTCCGGTTTCTGAAAGATCATCTGCTCTTCCGGTTTCTGGTGCGCGCACTCCCGTTTCGGCACTTGGTGCCGAAAAGGTTCGTCAACACTGCCCTATACCATTCCGAACAAATGGCTGTCCGTTTTTTTGAAAACCTCCCGAAGGCAAATAAATATGATTTATTTATCATATTTAAGAACCGCCCATCAAGGGACTCTGGGTGGTGTATAATAAAATCAACCTTGGGCACCAACAGTATTTCAGAATTTCTCCACCATATTTCTGGGCAGAGAAAATGATTGTCAATTTCTCTGACATTCATTCATTCACTCACCCACTTTCTAAAGTTATCTCCCCACCGAGCAATTCTAGGCATTTTACAGTAACCTCAAAAATAGCAAAAAGCACAGCAATAAAAAATACCACACTGAGGACAGACAGACAGACTCGGGATCCACATGATTAATGAGTTTGCACCACATCCTGGCCTACTTCTGCAGGGAAGGAAGATGTGAGTAGGATGATGTGAAGATGTGGCTCTTCTACTTTTAAGCTATGTGCTCAGAACTGGAGTCAGGTCTCATGAGCAATTAACATATCTCATAGGTAGGAGAGTCTCTAGTGGTTCTCAAATTTGGCCACTTTAAGAAGCATGAACTTCAACTCCCAGAATTCCCTGGCCAACCATGCTTAAAGTGGTCGAGTTTGAGAAACACTATTCTAAAATAAACCTCATACAAATGTATGTAAATAAGTAAATAAATACATCACAGTGCCATGATGAACCTCTTCCAAAAAACACTGAAAGTTGATTTAACATGGCCTACCAAGACTCATCCAAACATCCCATCATCTATCTATCTATCTATCTAGCTAGCTAGCCTCAGCTTTCCATCTTTCTGAGGTCAGTAAAATGAGGACCCAGATTGTTGTGGGTTAGGGTTAGGGTTATGGTATATAAACAGTATATGTCTAAGTGCTATTTCTTTCTTTCTTTCTTTCTTTCTTTCTATCTCTCTCTCTATCTCTCTATCTAATCTATCTATCATCTCCCTTATTTTACTCAGTAAGTTACAGTTCATACAGTATCATAAGAACGCCTTCCCAGCTGCTCAGAGGGAAGGCATTTAGTTTTTTTTACTTATCTGTTTATGCTGTAGCTATTTGATTAACAAATACAAGCTTATGGGATTAAACAGATATATTGAATAGTCTATTAACCTTGTCTACAGCCAGACTTCAGACAATAGATCGGTTTCTTCCTTCTTTATTCCTCACTCATAGAAGCAAAACCATTTCACATAGGAGTGTTTACGAGTTTAAACATTTTCTAAGAATAATTCATGCGTGGCACAGGTAAACTCATTAAATGATCTATACATAGGGATGGGGAAATCATGGTATATGTTTTCACAATGCAATAAAAAGGCATTGTGATTGGGCTCACACCTTTTGCTATATACATAATTACGGTTTAATGTGAGTTTCTTTTATGTAACATTCTAAGACAATGACTATGTCACAGGCTGTGACACCCTGTTCTAGTTTCCTCTAGCACACTTTGCAAATCTATGGGAAACTTGTCCCGTGATTCAGCCTTTAACGATCACTCCAGCCACATAGAAGCCATTCAAAAGATATTAACTTCCTTGTGGCCAGGATAATATATAAAGGAATCCCTTGGAAAATGCTAATAAGTTGCTTTCTTCTATGTTGCTTTGTTGATAATATGTATATTTGGATTGGATCTGGGCACACCTCAGAAGTTTTGGAAGATTTTATACAAAACTACATTATAGGCCAGAGGTCTCCAACCTTGGCAACTTTAAGATCCAAGCTGGCTGAGGAATTCTGGGACTTGAAAGTACACAAATCTTAAAAGTTGACAAGCTGGAAAACTCTGTTATATGCAAATCATGCTGAATATGACATTAAAAAATATTCAATTATTCTTTAAAGGAAATGTAGGCGAATTGGTAGTATGTAAAGCACAGCAGTCTACGTAGGACCCAGCATATGTAATTTAAAATTCGCCATATGGAATAAGTATAGTTAAGAAAATGCCTGTAAGGATTTACAATGTGTGCCCTTGTGAAAAAAAAGTATCTTTAGTTCCTTCTCATAAAGGGTAATTGAGGGTGAGACTTTTTTTTTACAGCTACCGTACATCCCTAGTTCATCATCACTGACAGCAGGAAAATAATGCAGACAATGGAGCTTTAGCCTGACTTGAATATGCTTCTTGAAAGCATCTGCCACTAAACTTATTTGCAGGCATTTTAAGGGGCAAATTTGATTTCTGATCCATGCACCTGAGAAGATCAGAGGCAGGTATTAGAAAGGGATCAGTTGCAGGAACTGGGTATGGCTAGTTTAGTGAAAAAGAAGTATGTCTAGTTTAATAAAAAGGAGTAGGAATGACATGATAGCAGTGTTCCAATATTTGAGGGGCTGCCACAAAAAAGAGGGAATCAAGCTGTTCTCCAAAGCACCTGAAGGCAGGACAAGAAGCAATGGATGGAAACTAAGAAGAGAAACAATCTAGCACTAAGGAGAAATTTCCTGACAGTTATAACAATTTATCAGTGGAATGACTTGAATAGAAAATAGAATAGAATAGAATAGAATAGAATAGTTTATTGGCCAAGTGTGATTGGACACACAAGGAATTTGTCTTTGGTGCATATGCTCTCAGTCACACCACACCTACCAAGCCACGCCACTCCTACCAAGCCACGCCATGCCACATCTACCAAGCCATGGACACAGAGCTGGTAGTAAAAAATGTTGAAACCCATCACTGACTGGGGGCATTAATGTACTGTGCCCCTTGAATAAAGATTTGGAAGGACAGACATGTGAGAGAAGATTCGGTTTTGTTACTGCCACAACTATTGAGGAAGAATGGAACAAAAAAAATTCTGCCAAGTATATTCAGGATGATTGTCAACTCGCTTAAGACTGGCAAGGCCTATAAATATTCTAACGAAATAAATAAATAAAATTAACGTCTCCAACATGTTGCCCAAAAGGGTGAAGAACGAAACAAGGGACAGAGCTGAGGAAACAGATCTTCTAACCTCTGCTTTCTAATTTTCTGCTCACATGATGAGCTAACTGTTCCTCGATCCCAAAGCCCAACGCTAACCTTGTTAAGATGTCATTATTTCATTGCCGACACCCAAAAGTCAAACCTAACTTTTTCAACGCTTGCCATCCAACCGCCGGCGTGATCTGTATGTGTCCCAACAAATAGTTATCTCAAATATTGACACAGCTCATTTCCTTTCCCCTGATCTCTTTTCTGACGTGATTTGGCAAGGATTTAGGCAAAATCTTTTTTTCTGATTCTGTGGCACTTCATGACAGAGGCAACAGCCTGAACCGATAGCTGCAAAGTCTATCTTCCCCCCGTTATTTATTTATTTTATTTTTTCCCAGCAAAACGGAAACCAGTCAGCAATTTGAAACTTTTTTTTTTTGCTCCAAAACTTTTTTTTTTTCCTTCATATTTTATTTCTTTTCCAATCTCTGGCTTATCGTTTGACTTTCCAGAGCTTTTGGAAAGCAGGAAAGAAAAGAAAAAAGTCATTTTGTGACGCAGTTTGGTTATCTGGTTACTTAACCAGTCAGGAAGACAAAATAGCAGAGAAAGGAAATGCATTAACTGTCTGAATTTTCTCTCAGGCGATGTTGAGCTGAAAGAGTGGATTCTGTTTCTCTCTTTCCTGATTTACTTTCTGAGATTTTTTATTTTTTTAAAAAAGAAGAAGAAAGAGGCTTGACTTTTTGTCTGGAGGGTAAATAACTTTAATACGTTTCTGGGCTCTGTTTCTTAGACTGTTCAGAAAAAAAAAGAAAAAAATGTTGGAAACAGACGGACAGAAAGACAAATAGATAAGAGCCCCGTTTGAATAGCAGGCCAGAGCGGTGGGGAAAAAAATAAATGTAATTTAAACAGCAGGCAAAAACATCTGACTATCAGGAGGGAAATGGGTGGGATTATAAAAAGAGGAGCAACTATGTTAATATTTCATTTATCCAACTCTTTTTGCACATTTTAGAACTTCGGGAGTTTAGTGCAATGTCTTTGAATCAGACTCAGCTCCTACCAAATGAATTAATGACAGGTAGTCACATCAGAATTTCAAATTAGAATAATAACAAGAGTTGGAAGGGACCTTCCGAGGTCTACTAGTCCAACCCCCTGCTCAACAGGAAACCCGATATCATTTTAGACAAATGATTGTCCAGTCTCTTTTTGAAAGCCTTCAGTGATGGAGCATTTATAACTTCTGGAGGCAACTTCTGTTCCACTGGTTAATTGTTCTAACTGTCAGGAAATTTCTCCTTAGTTCTAGGTTGCTTCTCTACTTGATTAGTTTCCACTCATTGTTTCTTGTCCTGCCTTCAGGTGCTTTGGAGAATAGCTTGACTCCCTCTTCTTTGTGGCAAGCCCTGAGATATTGGAAGACTGCTATCATGTCTCCCCTGGTCCTTCTCTTCACTAGACATACTCAGTTCCTGCAACCGTTCTTCATATGTTTTAGCCTCCAGCCCCTTAATCATCTTTGTTGCTCTTCTCTGCACTCTTTCTAGAGTCTCAATCAGGGGTGAAATGCAGTCGGATCACTCCGGATCATGCGATCGGTAGCGCGGGCTGCAGGAGGCTCCACCTACCCGCCCTGACCTTGCACGAATGCATATACTGCACATGCACAGAAAGCTCTGTGCATGCGCGAGGTGTCACACGTGAGGTCACATTTGCAAACCGGTAGGGAAGGTAAGTGCATTTCACTCCTGCTATCAAGGTATTTTTTTACATCATGGAGACCAAAACTGTATGCCAAGTGTGGCCTTTACCATTGAGAGCCCAAAATTTCTGATGCTAACCAAGGCTGCTGTTAAGAGGGCTGCCCATTATTTTACAACCTTTTATGCCACAGTGGTTAAGTGACTCAGTGCAGTTTTTAAAGGAATCATATGTGGTTGCTAAGCCAGTCTGGCTCCCCCCCCATTGACTTTGCTTGCTACAGAATGCAGTACTGCAGGCTAACTCACTGCCCACTGCCAGGAGTTCGATCCTGACTGGTTCAAGAGTGATTCAGCCTTCCGTCCTTCCGAGGTCGGCAAAATGAGGACCCAGATTGTTGGGAGCAAGAGGCTGACTCTGTAAACCGCTTAGAGAGGGCTGTAAAAGCACTATGAAGCATATGAGGTATATAAGTCTAAGTGCTATTGCTATAGTTAACTTTGCCCACTGCAAACAGTTTGATCCTGACCTGCTCAAAGTTGACTCAGCCTTCCATCCTTCCGAGGTGGGTCAAATGAGAACTCAGATTGTTAGGGGCAATAGGCTGACTCTGTAAACCCCTTAGAGAGGGCTGTAAAAGCACTGGGAAGCGGTATATAAGTCTAAGGGCTATTGCTATTGTTGGAAAGGTCACAAATGGTGACCACGTGTCCCTGGGTTGGTACAACCATCATAAAGTCATGCCAGTTGCCAAGTGCCCAAATTTTGAATGTGTGAAAACTGGTCACAAGACCCTTTTTTCAGTGTCATTGAAATGTTGAACAGTCACTAAATGAATAGTTGTAAGTCAAGGACTAGCTGTTAAACTTTTCCACCTTCATGTCTCCATGGTGATATCTGGAGCTCTTCTAAGAACATTGTGGGCAACTTCTCCATCCCTTTCCACCACTTAATTCCTCCTTGATCCCTCACACCCATCTTCCTCTTCTTCTCGAATTTTTTTCTAATCCAACATCCGCTCTCATTAGCTGTGACACAGGCGGTCTTTGGCTGTTACAATGCCGGAAGATTAATAGCACCGGTTAAGTAGAAAAAGAACGGACCGATAATATTTAGCATCATTTAAAATGAGTAAGCCAATTCTGGAGTTAATTAGTTCTAGGCAAATCTGCTGGAGTTTGCAGATGTTTCTTGGCAAGGAAACAATCAGATTGTGAGATATTACAAAGAACTACACAAGCAGGCAAATGTCTCTATCAGAGGTGGGTTCTACCAGTTGTATCCGGTTCTATAGAGTAGGTAGTAACTCTGTGATGATGCCACAGAGCCGGTTGCTGCGGTGTCTCCGTGTGCACCGCCATTTTGGATTTTGCTTCTGCACATGAGCAGAAGCTATTTTTTGATTGCTGCGCGCTCACGCCCTTTGCGTGCGCACTCGAGGTGGGACACTGAGTAAACCGGCAGTAAGAAGATTCAGAACCCACCTCTGGTCTGTGTCCACGTTAATTCAGGGTGGGTATCTCCCTAGGGCGGGGGTCAGTAACCTGCAGCTCCAGAGCCACATGCGGCTCTTTAGGCCTTCTGCTGTGGCTCCCTGTTGGGTGATCCCACCACTCTCTGGCCCCATCCCTTGCCTTCCCACCCAGTCACTCTCGCTTGGCCTGAGAAGGTAAGAGTGATAGCGGGGAATGAGAAGCAGCTGGGGCAGGGACAGAGAGTGGGGGACAGAGAGGGACAAAGAAAGGGGGGAGAGAGACAGAGAAAGAATGTCAGAAGGGTTTTGTGGTTCCCGGTGTTTTTTAACAAACAGTTCTCTGCCCTAATGACTGGCTGAGTAGGCATGGCTAGGGGGGGTCATATGACTGGTGGAAGTGAGTGATGTTGAGTTGGCCACACCCACCCAGGTTTTGTGGCTCCCATTGTTTTCTTTTCTGTGGGAAACGGGTCCAAATGGCTCTTTGAGTGTTTAAGGTTGCAGACCCCCTGAGCTAGTGGAAGGAGACTTCCAGATTGCAATTAAATGTATTGCTATTGAGAAGATAAAGTAGAGGTAGTCCTTGACTTACAACAGTTCATCTGGTGACCCTTCAGAGTTAAAACGTCAGTGAAAAAAGTGACTTACGACCATTTTTCACACTTGCAACCATTGCAGCATTCCCATGGTCACAGGATCACAATTTGGATGCTTGGCAACTGACTCATATTTACGACGGTTGCGATGTCCCAGGTGGGTTCATGTGATTCCCCTTTTGCGACCTCCTTTGGGCAATTAAAGTCAACGGGGAAGCCAGATTCACTTAGCAACCGTGTTACTAGCTGAACAACTGCAGTGATTCACTTAACAACTGTGGCAAAGAAGATCGTAACATGGGGCAAAATTCACTTAACAAACGTTTCACTTAGCAACAGAAATATTGGGCTCAACTGTGGTCATAAGCCAAGGACTATTTGTAATGTGATGCAAAACCCCCAGTGTTTTTATTGCATTATCTGTTGGCTAGGAACCATGAAGAATGTGGATAGCCAGGCCATAAATACGGTATCTCTTGGTTTTAATCTACTTTTATTGTGATGAGTTCATCAATAATGAAGCTTCCGGAAACTTCACCATAAATGCCGTAGAACCATATTTATCTTCTCGTACGTTTGAGCCTTTTATTACACATGGCTTTTAAGTAACGGTGGTGATTTAAGTTTAAAAAGAGTCCTAACCAGAAGAATTCACTGAGGAGTGGTCTATTTTAGAAATATTTCTAAACTCTTATTATGCCCTTGTTTAATTTTTATTTATTTAAAAACTCTTTAACAATGTCATCACAATGGGAATCATGCTCTTGTCACTTAAAAAAAAAAAAAGATTACCGCAGGGCATTTTGTATGGGGTTGCCTTTGAAACCCCTCTAAAGGCAGCGGTTAGTCAGTGCAAAAGGCAGTGTGGCCTTGTTAGTGGCACGTAATTTGCCCCTCAGTTGCTATTCTGGTTATTTGTAGGGTTCTCTAGGCAAAGCAGAGTGCTGTTTTTGGTCTCAATCCCTTACGGCCTGGCACCTTGGTATTGCAGAATCCGCCTTTTACATGAGTCAGCATGTCCAATTAGTTCTTCCTAGAAAGAGCTTTTGGTCGTGCCCACTTTCATGAAGGGAGAGGAATGAAGACTAGGAATTGTTTCCTGGATGCTTTTCTCTCCTTGGCCTATAGCACTGTTGGCGAACCTTTTCAGTACTGAGTGCCGAAACGGGAGCGTACGTGTGGGGGAGCACCAGAAACCAGAAGAGCAGCTTCTTGGCGTGCATGAGCAAGAGCGCAGGAAACCGGAAGAGCAGTTCCTGACTTATCGGCATGCGCATGCGCGCCAGTCACCTAGTCTTTTGGTTTCTGGTATGTTTGTGGGCGCGAAGACTAGCTGGTGCACTGAAAACTGGAAACTCAGCTTTCCAGCACGTGCATGAGCGCCAGTTTCCGGCACTCCCGCACACATGAAGACCAGCTGGCCCAGAAGAGCAACGGGCAACGGCTGATTGCCCGGAGAGATGTCTCTGCATGCCACTTCTGGCACGCGTGCTACAGGTTCAACATCATGGGCCTATAGAATTAAGACTGGCTCCATTTTGTCCCAAAGGTGCTTTTTCAGGAGGCAACTGGACTTTCTTGTTTTTTCTTTGAAGACATTTTACTTCTCATCCAAGAAGATGACAGGATAGTGGGGAATGGAAGGATTTATATTCCTTGCAGACCGCAAAGAAAAAACAAGGAAGCCCAGTTGCC